>JAQHUG010000091.1:300535-324662 GCA_028555095.1 Dicrostonyx torquatus | reverse complement strand
TATCTCAAGTTCTAGCTCTGTTGTTGGCTTTTTTGGCTTAAGTGGTCAAAATGTGTAAAAATACATTCCATAGTAAAAGTGTAAAACCCAGCGTGAAGCTCACCACCCCTCCAGAGTAGATATTTTAACTGTATAAAACTTTACTGCTAGCAATAATTATTCAACTTCACTTCCTTCTAAGGCAGCCAAATAATAGCACTATCACGTAATTTATACTAAAATCCTTAACTAGGGCTGTCCTTTCTAAATATCTCCAAAATGAGCACATTACTAGTGTATGCTTTGTATTTCTAAGTTTCCTGTTATTTCATATCCTCATTTTTCTCTCATTATCTTTAGTCCTTTGTTCTTACTTTTCTCCTGAATTGGTCATAACTCATGAATAAGGTATGAGTTGCATTGTTTTAATTTTGTTGTACACAAATGTGCTACTGAAATCTATTATCTATTTCATTGTGGCTAAATTATTCTTCAAAATAAAGTAGTTAAAATTATCTCTAGAGGTATTTATATAAGAAATATATTTGGGTTTTTTGCATTTTAAGGGTCAATATTTAATTAAGAGATTTACATTTGCTTATTTTAGTGTTGGGGGCATGTGTATGGAAGTCAGAGGACAACTTTCAGTAGTCAGTCCCTTCTTCCAACATGGCATTATGGGGATCAAAAACAGGTTGTCAGGCTTAACATCAAGCTCTTATGTCTGATGAACCATATTGCCACCTTCCCCACCCTTTGTTTAAGATAGGGTCTCATATAGCATAACCCTAGATGGCCTAGAACTCACTATACATTTTAGGTTAGCCTCAAACTTACAGTAATCCATGTGTTCCAGTCTTTCTGGAATTACAAAGATGAGCTACCATGCCCAACTACAGACCTTCTAATACACAGAAATGAGGATATGAATAATTAGAATTTACATAACAGCATGTGGATTTAGAGAATAAAGGAAGATCTCAGCCTTCCCATCTTCTCTTCTCAGTGGGATAGAAAAGGCTATTGAGTTAAACTTGGTTTTGTACAGGGAAATATATATTGACATACAATGCATGCATGAATATAAATATAATACTATATAACATATTGCATTAGAAACTGAGCCAAGTTTGAAGGTCTACTTGGGGTTGGCAATTATGAAGTTTTGACAAGTGACCATTTCAAATATCTGTTCATTCCCTTCATTGTATTTGTGAAGAATCTGTAGAGTAATGAAGCTTGTACATACACAGATAATACACAGGAAGCTACAGGAATTTTAAGGCTTTCAATAACATAAGAGGACTTTATGGAGAGGAGGAAGACAACTCAAAACAGATAAAACCAGTAAAGGATTTCATGGAATATATGCCTTGGAGACCTAGACTCGTCAGAGTACGTAACTAAGCATTCATCAGAGAGAGGAAGTTGTGGCCTGTTTGGAAGACAGATACTGAATGTGGAACAATTGAGGGAAACAATTTATTCAGCCTGTGTGCTAACTCTGAGTAAAGAGGCAGAAAGGAGGCCTTTGAAGATGAGAACAATACAGAGCAGAGAGGACGGGCTCTGTGTGTGCATCGCATTGATGCTGAGTCATTTTAAGGCAATGTCAAAATGTGGAAGAATGAAGAAAATCTCCAGCCATTAGTTGCTTCTTTAAGTGGATGACGGGAAGTGGCCATCAGCATGGAGGATAATAACAAAGATGGAAAGACAAATTGAATAGTTACCTTTTTAATTTTTTTCTCATATGAGGATTATAGAAAATTGTTTGATGGTTGAGTAGTGATTTATGTGCAGTTCAAAGGAAACAAAGAACACAGATCTTATCTTCAGATGCCAATGTACGAGTTGATCAAATTTTAAGAAATGACTCTATTCTCAGATTTAATCAAAGCAAAGAAGTAGATGAGATAATCTCAGAAAGATTAATTTCAGCCATGGAGTTGCTTTTAATGGTTCTGTATTTACCAAGGGACGAGTAGATGGCTGTCAAGAGCAAAAATAAATAAAGCTCTTCGAGGATTAATATGTCACTAAGATCTCATGGTCAAGAGGATTTAATTTAGATGTTAATTTATGGGATCCCTTAGCCTACATGTAGTAGTCTAAACCCTAAACTAGGATTGGACAAGAGAGTTTCCTTTCGTATCAGATTTAAGTACAATTCTGCTTACTGGTTTACTCCTCATGGCTCTCTGAGCTGCTGTCTCATAGCACTGAGGTTCATTGGCCCCTCCCACACCAGTCATTGGTCAAGAAAATGCACCACAGGCTTTCCCACAGGCCAAGCTGGTAGGGATGTTATCTCAATTCCCTCTTCCCCAATGACTTCAGCTTGTATCAAGTGGATATAAAAGTAGCCAGTACATGTACCAGGAGGACAAATGACGGAAGAAGGAGGGGAGAGGCAAAGAGAGAGATCTTAAACTGCATGCCCTAGACTCCGCTTTTGCCTGCTCTTAGTCTTGGCTCTGTTGTCTCCAGAACAGTTGTCTCACCAGGCCTTAGACTGTGATTTGTCCTGGCGGTTGAGTTCTCTTCATATGTAAGCTGAACTATGAGCAAGTGTAACATCTTTGCGTTTTCTTTCCGGTTGTACCACTCATTGCCCTTTGTTCTGATAATACAACTGAGTGGAGACATTTTTTGCCCTATTTCAAAAGTCTTGTGCAAAGGTTGTCTCTTCTCAATGAGATGGAAAATGATATTTTCAGCTTCTAAGACCAATACCACTGAGGCTGTTAACCAGAATCTCAATGAATTTATAAACAACTCTATAGAAAATTTTTACTTTTATGAAATTTATTTTAATGTAAAATTAGATATTGTGTTTCATATGTGAATTGGCTGATAAATATTTAGTTAATATGTTGTGCGATGGCCTAATTTTTGTTTATTTTGAATTTTCACTAATGCTTAATAAATGCCATAGTAATAAAATTTCAATAGAATTCTTGTATTTTCTACATAGATAATATGTAAGAGATGATAAAGTTGTCAGGACTCCTATGACCGTCTGTCTTGGGCTCTTTCTCAGCAACATGGAGGATGCCTAGCTGTAGATTTACTTTTAAAAATCAGGGTGATAAGATCATAATTGAATAACATATTGCTACTACTGTTGAACCACAAAATCTTGTACAGTTAATGCCTGTGTTCTTGTTAATTTCCTAGTAACATATGTTCCCAATCATATCATAATTTAAAAGATTAGCTTAATAATTGTAGACTAATAATATGGCTAATTGGTTAGAAATCACAAGACCAAATATTCTCATTTTGCAGATTAGGAAATAGAGGGGAATATAACTTACCATATCTAAGGAGGCCTATTGTAGGATATTTTACCCTTTTGGCTTTTTGGAGGACCCACTACTCAGCTCCCAAATAAATCACACACAAAGGCTTATTCTAAGTTATGAATGCCCGACCTTAGCTTGGCCTGTTTCTTGCCAGCATTTCTTACCTCTATTACCTTTTGCCTCTGAACTTTTATCTTTTTCTATTTCTGTATATCTTTATTTTTTTTCTTTGTGGTTTGCTGTGTAACTGGGTGGCTGGGTGGCTGGGTGGCTGGCCCCTGATGCCCTCCTTTCCTTGTTCTCTTGCTCACCATTCTCTTTGTTCTCAGTTTTCCTCCTATTTATACTCCATGCCTGCCAGCCCCGGCTATCCTTGCTCCTGCCCCACTATTGGCCACTCATCTCTTTAGGACCATCAGGTGTTTTAGACAAGCATAGTAACAGTTTCAAGGAGTTAAACAAATGCAGCGTAAACAAAAGTCACACACCTGAAAATATTCCCCAACAGAGGCCCACATGAGAACCAGAACAAGGGCAGAACAAGGCTGAATCCTGAGCTCCTAGCTCCCACTCTGGTCCTCTTTTCCATGACTTAAAGCACTATGTAATAACTGATGGAACATGAGTTCATAATATTGTCTGGAAAAGTTCGAGGCCAGCCTGGTCTACAAGAGCTAGTTCCAGGACAGGCTCTAAAACTACAGTGAAACCCTGTGTCACAAAAAAAAGTTTCTTTGCCGGGCGGTGGTGCCACATGCCTTTAATCTCAGCACTTAGGAGGCAGAGGCAGGCGGATCTCTGTGAGTTTGAGGCCAGCCTGGTCTACAAGAGCTAGTTCCAAAGGTACAGAAAAACCTTGTCTCAAAAAAAAAAAAGAAAGGAAGGAAGGAAGGAAGGAAGGAAGAAAGAAAGAAAGAAAGAAAGAAAGAAAGAAAGACAGACAGATAGATAGACAGAAAGAGAAAAAGAAAAAAATATTGTCTGGAAAAGTAAAATTGGGAGGCTATCAAATGAGCTGAGAGCCAGCCTTCCCATGTACAATTAACTCCAGCTCCATCCTGAACCGGGCATACAGGGAGAGTGTTTCTTTCAAGTTTGAAATTTAAAAGATCTTGCTGGAATCCACAGATTCTTGAACAGACAAATGAGATCAGAATTTTCATGAGATATTTTGCATCCCACGGCAGGTAATCCACATATTCAGCAAGTTCTCTAGTTTGGCTCTGTTGTGTTATACATTACAGAACTGCAATGATAAGATACAGCCAAATGTGCTGCCTTTTGTTGGCAAAGTCAAGAGGCTATGTTCAGAGTTCCACCAGGAGTGGAAGGTAGTACTGGAGAAACTGAGTGAGGAGTCATGATGTAGGCTGTCCCTCTGTGTGCTGGGATTACCATTAATGAATAAAGAAACTGCTTTAGACCTATAGCAGTGCACAACTTAGGTAGGCAGGGAAAGTTAGGCTGAATGCTGGGAGAAAGAAGGGCGGAGTCAGAGAGAAGCCATGGAGCCCCACTGGAGACAGATGCTCAGAACTTTACCCAGTAAGCCACAGCCTCATGGTGATACACAGATTACTAGAAATGGGTTAAATTAATATGTAAGAGTTAGCCAGTAAGAAGCTAGAGCTAATAGGCCAAGCAGTGATTTAAATAATATGGTTTCTGTGTGATTATTTCAGGTATAAGGTAGCCAGGCAGCCAGGAACCAACAAGTAGCTCTCACCTCAATGCAACAGAGTCATGTTACCTCCCACACAGGGAGAGGCAGAAACATTGTATTCTTTCCTTTAAAAATTACATTGCAACTTCTTTTTTCTATTTTTCTTTTATTGGAAATAGATGTTTTTCATACACTATATTCTGATTATGGTTTCCCCTTCCCCAGCTCCTCTGGGTTCTTTCTTATCTCCCCTTCCATCCAGATAGATCCACAGCCTATCTGTCTCTCATTAGCAAGCCAACAGACATCTAAAGAATAATAATAAAATAAGATAAAATAACAACAAACAAGTCAGAATAGGGCAAAACAAAGAAAAAAGAGCTAGAAAAAAAAAAGAAAACCCACCCACAGATGCTGAGACACACATGTTCACACATACAGGAATCCCATAAAAACACAAAACCAGAAGTCATAGCACACATATAAAGGACTTGTAAGCTAAAAAGAAAACAACAACTAAGAAACCCTAACAAAGCATTATGAGTCACAGATTCAATGATCCTGTGATCTCCAAGGACTTTAACAGAGCACATGATTTAAAAATTTTAGTGAAATGGCTATCAATCAATAGAAAAGGCTAAGCACAATAGAAACACAGGTGAAGGATCTTGTTGCAGGTAGAATTGTCCTTAGGTGAATCTTCAAAATATTTCTTTGCTTAAAAGCAAAATGTGTTGAAGAGAAAAATTGTTTCCCCCTCTTTGAGGAAATAGAAAGTAAATTTCAAGAGAATCCTGCTGAAGCAAAACATCTTGAAGATGTGGGGTGAGTGTTGACCCAGAGTTCATAGCTTTAATAAATAAATAAATAAATAAATAAATAAATAAATAAATAAATAAACAACTTAGAACATTTTCGTGTTTCTCATATGCTTATAAGGGCAGTGCTTTGCCATGCTGAAAGTGTCAATCATAAGAGAAGTCATAATTCCAAAATGACTAAGAACTATTGCAACAAAAGGAGAAATTCTAAATAAAGGAAGAGCAGTTATATGCATTCCATGTCTTAACTAAGCCGATAGATAACACCGACAGTCACTAACTGCGCATGTCAGCAACCAGCCGCTCTCGCCTGACTTGTGTGCTGGGTACGTCAGAGCAATGCTATTGTCGAATACACAATACCTGACAGGAAGAAAAAGAAGGCAATTCATATTCCCTAGATATGTACGTGGACGTGACTGAAAATGGTGAGCGTTAACTTTTACGCACAGTTACAAATGGCATTCCAGAAGAATAACTCCCTTTTTGTCTACAAAATTGATGCTCCATCTCAGAGAAACGATGTCTCAGTTTAAATTTACGTCACCTGCTCTCTATTCAAACTGATCGCTTCTGTTAAAGAAGGGTTGCGTGATTCTAAAATTAAAAACTGCTATTTACAAGCAAATGAGTCAAAGATAACATAATAAAATAGGGAAGAGAATATAGATGTTCTATGATTAAGCAAAACTGGATTTTCCTCCTCTAATATCAATAAAAAGGGGGGGGATTGCTGCTGTCTCAGTTTGCACCCGCAGTAGTGATGGTTACCTACTCGCTTTCCTTTCCCCTCCCTCAGGACAGGCTGACACAATTTATATGAACTTAATCAGAGAGTCAAAGGTCATATGAGTTTGCCATCATATTATGCTAACAATTCCATTGAAGATACAGGACACATAGTAGCTTGTACGTTCAAGAATCAGTAACTTCAAGAGAAGAAAAAAATCGTCATAATTCTTAGCATCATGCCAGATTCCACACTTTCTAGTTCCATAAATTTTAAGTGATACGGTCCCCCTCTAAGGTAGATTCAATGCTTTATTCAATAAATATTTGCTGATAAGTTCACCAAATTATTATCAACAAAAGACACTGTTGAATGTTACACAGTGATTAAGAATAGATAAAGGGGGGCTGGAGAGATGGCTCAGTGGTTAAGAGCACTGACTGCTCTTCCAGAGGTCCTGAGTTCAATTCCTGGCAACCACATAGTGGCTCACAACCACCTGTAATGAGGTCTGGTGTCCTCTTCTGGCCTGCAGGCATACACACAGACAGAATATTGTATACATAATAAATAATATATAAAAAAATAGATAAAGGGGCCAGTGATGGACTCAGAAAGTAGAGCTCTTGCCACACAGGCCTGACAACCTGAGTTTGATCCCCGGGGTCCCATACCACAAATTGTCCTCTGACCCCTCGCCTGCAGGCTGTGGTATGTGTTCACCCACACACAGTCATGCACAAAACTGCAAGGAAAAAAAAATCCTTTACTTCCTAGGGACTTGGGAGAAAACAGTTGTTTCCTTCCCACATAGCCACTGTACCCTCTCAGGTCGCATCTTCACTGTGACAGGAAAGTCTGCAGCACCTGCGACTCTGGGGAAAACTGCAGTCCCTACTGCACTCATAGGTCAAACAGACGCCAAAAAAAGCATTAAATTTAAGTCATTATGGAAATCAGATTGAGAAAGAGAAGTATTTTATCTGAAGGAAAGATGCTTTATTTATTGCCTTACAATAATCTTTTGTTTCCTTCCACAAGTCACACACAGTCAAGCCTTGACATCACTGAACAGCGCACAGAATCCTCTGCCACGTCACTGTGTGTGAAGACAATGATGGTCACGTGTGACCCAAAGAGAAGCAGAATCCCGTTAACACCGCGATTTGTAAAAATTAAAGCAGAAAGGGCGGGCAGAATAACCTCGTATAGCTCCATGCACACCAAACCTTCCTTCCCCAGAGGCTTCTCTGTGTTAGCACCTTTAAGTATTGTCATATCGAAATATAATCATGCCGATATGCCCATAAATGTCTTTTAAATCATTAGTCCAAATAGATCACTCACTGTTTTCCTAAACTTTTTATTTCTCTTTATATCTTTTATAGTTTCTATATATTTTCCAATCTTCAAATTCTAGTCCATCACCAGATACTAGGAAGAAAGAAACTGATATTTGAAGCATTTCACCATAAATACAATAGCTACACATGTTCTTTGCAGTTTCTTTCCACTTTGATCATGCTGAGGAAGCCCGCCAATTATTCTGGATTTTTTCTTCTTCGTTTTTATAATTTTTTTAACTTATAAAGTCCTTAAAATTTCTCCCTTAATTTGAAGGCAATAATGTTATAATTCTAGCTCTTTCCCGCTGTGTCAGTCCCTGCAGTGCACCAATGTTTAATATCACATTAACTTATTTTAATCACACATGAACATGTGCCGTGATGCATATGTAGAGGTGAGAGAACTACGTGTGGGAATTGGTTCTCTCCTTGAGCCACATGTGTGCCAGGGATGGAACTCGGGTCATCAGGCTTGCTGGCTAGCACTCTTACGTGCCTCGCCATCTCTCCGGCCCTAATTTAGTTTAAAATAGTAGATGTTTATTACATGATTCTTGTACCGTTTTCTGTTTCCAATGTGAATGTTTCCATCTGCTTTTATAAATAAAGTAAATGACAAGTTACTTTTACAGTATTTTGACTCTGTACATATCTTAAAGGTCCTAGTACATTTAAAAAAAAATCAGTACTCTTCCCATTTTCAGTGATGTGCTTTGGATTGTTAGAGGTTATGCTACATCTAAGTTTCTCTAACAAGTTGTGTCTTATAAAATTTTCTGAGCCTCGGGGCTGTAACTGAGTTTGTAATTTGATTTGATAAGCTTTTCATTTCTAGAATTTCAATTGGATGTTTTTCAGTGTTCCTATCTTGTTACTGAATTCTTCTTCTATATCCTCCATTGGCTTCCTTATTTCACTCATCCGTTTGTATTCCATTTGAATTCATTCAGAAATTTGTTTGTATCCTCTTTCATTTCATTACATTTTCTCATAATTATTATTTTGAGTTGTCTAATTTACCCCTCCTTGTAATTCATTCCTGTGCAGCTAGTGGTTTTTAAAGGGGTTTCACCCCCCTTGATTTCTAACTTTTCTTGTGTTTTTGTACTGGTGCTGTGCATCTGGAATTATTTTGTTGTCTGAATATTTCTGCTTTCTTTAGTAGAATTGTCTGCGGTGTGGGAATAGACTAGGTGTAGCTCCGCAGCTAACCCTTAATCCACACGCTCTCGGTGCCAGGTTTCGTCCTCAACACCACTCTGTAGAGCAGAATATTAGTTACCAGCCAACCACAACTTCTAGAGGAGTTCAATATGCAAGAATCATCATAATTAAAAACAGCTCTCCTTTTTAAAAAATTATTCATTTTACATACCAACCACAGTTCTCCTCCCCCCATCCACTCCTCAGAAAGGGTGAGACCTCCCACGGGGGCGTCAACAAAGCCTGGCACATCCTAGCAGGACCAAGCCCCTCCCCCCTGCATCAAGGCTGAGCAAGGCATCCCACCATAGGGAATGGGCTTCAAGAAGTCAGCTCATGCCCCAGGGATGGATCCTGGTCCCACTGCCAGGGGCCCCAGAAACAGACCAAGCCATCAACTGTCGCCCACATCCAGAGGACCTAGTTCGGTCCCCTGCAGGCTCCACAGCTATTGGTCGAGAATCCATGAGCTCTCATGAGCTCTGGTCACAGCTGTTTTTCTAACCTCAGTAATTATTGAAGAATAAGGAAACAAAAGAAATACAGTATGCACTAAGATATTAGACACTAAAGTTAGGAAGAAAAGGAAAATGACTAAGGCTAAGGATTATTTTAAATTAAATGAGAAAAAAATGTCAAGGAGGGAAATGGGGGTTCAAAATTGTTACACTCCACAGATCTACAGAAACCTGTAGAAAGTCATAGTTAGGAAGGAAAAAGGAAGAGATGGGGAAGAAAGGAAGGGGAGGAAAGGGATTTGACAGACACACCCATTTAAGGCTGAGTGCTCTATGGTCTCTCACTGGCTTATTGCCTGGCTGTGAGTCACTAGATTTGTTCCCGCCTGCTGCAGGAGGAAGCTTCTCTAATGATGGGAAAGCAAGGCACTGATCTCTAAGTATAGCAGAATGTCATTAGGAGTCATTTCATTGCTGTTTTTGGAGGGTGTTATTTGTTTTTATTTTGTTTTAGAAAGTAGTATTTGGTTTTATCCTAGGTTCCTGGGTTATCTGGTCTCTGGTTATCTAGTCTCTTCGGTTATCTAGTCTCTGGTTATCTAGTCTCTGGCTATCTAGTCTGTGGTTATCTAGTATTGGTTATCTAGTCTCTGATTGTTTTATCTAGTCTCTGGTTATCTAGTCTCTGGTTGTCTTATCTAGTCTCTGGTTATCTAGTCTCCCTGGTTATCTAGTCTCTGGTTATCTAGTCTCTGGTTGTCTTATCTAGTCTCTGGTTGTCTTATCTAGTCTCTGGTTATCTAGTCTCCTCTGGTTATCTAGTCTCTGGTTATCTAGTCTCCCTGGTTATCTAGTCTCTGGTTATCTAGTATCTCTGTTTATCTAGTCTCTCTGGTTATCTAGTCTCTGGTTATCTAGTTTCTGGTTATCTAGTCTCTGGTTATCTAGTCTCTCTGGTTATCTAGTCTCTGGTTATCTAGTCTCTCTGGTTATCTAGTCTCTGGTTATCTAGTCTCTGGTTATCTAGTCTCTGGTTATCTAGTCTCCTCTGGCTATCTAGTCTCTGGTTATCTAGTCTCTTCTGGCTATCTAGTCTCTGGTTATCTAGTCTTGGTCATCCAGGCAATGTCAAGTATGGATCCCATCTGGTAGAGTTGTCCTTAAATCAGATCATTTCTTAAAAGTTGATTTTTAGGCTTTTCTTGGAGGTGATGGTAGATTTTTATTTGTATTTAATTTTTCCCTCACCCTATAGTGTGATCCATCTGTGAACTCCGTCTACTTTCTTGTGTAATATAATTTCTTTCTCCTTTGGTTGGGAATACAGACTCCTGTCCAACGTGACCCTCAGAAATTGTTGATCTTTGTCCGAAGTAAACTCTCCGTCTGCATAGCTTTGTGCTCTCAGGTCCCCTGTCCCACAAGTCAAGTTGCCAGGCTCGCTCTGAACTCCTTGAGCCCTGGAATCTGTTTCCTTGATTCCCAAAGACCACCAAGCTCTGTTTCTGTGGGGTTTTTCCATCCAGCTGTTTGGAAACTACTCCAGGACACTATGTTTCTGTTACCATACACCCATTCTTCTCTTGTCCGGGGTCCCAAAGCATTGCTTTATAGATTCTAATATTCCAGTTCTATTAGGCATTCATTTTTCATGTGCAGAGACAAAACTATTTCATGATTTTATTCTGAACTTTAAAAAACTATCTTGGAAGGACTCAAAATACTTGGACGGATAAAATATCTAAAGACTTTGTCCTCATTTTTCTTCTTTTGAAGCATAGGAGGTTAGGAACTGAATCTGCTTTCCATTAACCTCTCGCCATTGTGTAGCGTTGCCATCAATCAGCTAGGACATGCCGTAACTTCAGAACTGACGTGGCTCCTATTCACCTTCCCTGATGTTTTATTGCTGTTCTCCACCCAGTACGACTTACCTTCTACCCCTTCCCATTGTAAGGCAGAAGGCAGCTCCCAGGGCAGCAAGCTTTCCTCAATAGACTCAATCCAATCTTAAGCTTTTCTCTGTGTCCTCTCTCCAATAAGTCACTAAAGCCCTACCAGAAAACTCTAATTAGGTCGGAAAGTTCCGGAGTCCCTCCTGGCTACTATGTGCAGGTGCAGATTCTTTTCTGAGTCTAAGTTTCTCTCTTCATTTCTATTCCGGGAGGATTTTGCTTCTCTGCCCCATCCCATTTTACCTCCATAACACCTCTGTCAGTATTGTATCTGCTCTTGTTACTTTATCCAGAATATATGTATCTTTTACCTGTAGCTATGTATGTAAATGTATGTATGTAAATATCTGTGGAATGCCTGCATACAATAGTGTTATATTACATATCAACTCCAGGGCAGCGACTACACTGTCTTCTTTTGTAAAGATGATGAAACCATAATAGCTGACTGGATTATCTTCTAGTTCTTACATTGTGTCTTTCTGTGACTTTTATTGACTTTGTGCAGTCAAGATGTCCTTGATAATAATGTCAATGAATATAGGTATGAAGCCACTATACCAGGGCCTATCTAAATTCATATATACATATATTTACATGGAACGAGCTATGCATATACACATTCATAAAATGTGGACAGTTGCTTGATATTGAATCTAAAACATAATTGGACACTTTGCAGACAGCAATTATATACTTACAGGTCACAGGGAGACTAATTGAATGTGTCTAGGGAAACAAACCTTAAATTTTTTATATTAAAAGTATGAATTCTTAATTTAGTCAAATTTTTTTAAAAAAATAATTAATCATTTAGGTATGAGAAAAAATATTTATAATGGCACAATGTCCCCAAACAGGAAAGAAGCAATTGCTGTGAATTTGCCAGCAACTGTGACAGGACATGTTTTTCATTGAGCTGGGATAAAAGTCTTCCTCAATGTACTTTCTTTCCATTGGAAGAGAAATATCATTCTACCTGCTCAGCAAAACAGACTCCAAGGAATAACAGAGTTTCTTATCTTCAGCCACAGCTTGAAGGGACCGTGAAGTCTAAAATTTGAGTACTGGAAGGTCCCTAATTGTGATGCTGGTGTGCTTTCAGCCTTGTGAGGCAAACAGTGAGCAGAATGAAGATGAACCCATGCAAAGGTGGAAGGAGATAGCCGACACCTCGAGGCTGCCTCCTGACATCCGCTTTCTCTCCATGGTATGCACGTGCCCGTACTCATACGTGTACACACAGCAATAATACGTAAAGTTTAAATTCCAGTTAACAAATAAACATGTTAGCTTCTTTTTTCTTCTAAGCCCAAAAATGCTTTTTTATGTTATCCCATAGGCCACCTGCTAAAGGGAGCCTGTTCATTTTCCCTAGTGGCAGCAAATTTATATGGTTCTTGATATAACACACATATAAACTCCCTTCTTGTGCCTTTAAATTTTTATCCCACATAGGAAAGCGTGTATAAGTACATTTTTTGGCTTCATAAAAATTATAAAAAAATTCTCATGCTAACTTATCTCAAAGATGAAAGACTTTGTATAACTAACATCCCATATGAAAGAGACACTTTTGACAACTTCACACAATGCTAATTGAGAAACTGGAGACTTGAAGTTGTTCTGTATTTAAACTATCCCTGTAAAAATATTTTAAAAAGGATCTCATTAGTGCTCAGACCATTTACTCACAAAATGATCCGATTGGAAACCTGGTCAAATTCAAGGTCCAAATGCAGGTGATGGGCCACATGAAGCTAAACCGTCTGGGCCCACGCACACGGGGCAGTTCTAGAAGAAGGAAGGACAGCAGCAGACAAGAAAGAGTACAGCTCTGTTTTTATGGTAAAACAGGACATAACCGATAAGCTAGTGAGGACAGATGGTTTTGCATATGGCAGGAGACGTTAAGACTAAAGACGGTCCTCCATCTTGCTGTAGCTTAGATAGCTTCTGAAGCTAGCAGAGAAAATGAAAGCCCACCCACGTGAGTCTGACCACCTGGTCAAATGACATCCCCAGCTCAGCCCCTCCCAACAACACCACAAATCAGCCTGCCCTGCACAAGCATTGTGAGTCAGCCCTGCAGAAACAGAAGAGCAACCAGGTGTTCCATGTGGAAGCGCTCTTAAAATGAACGACTTTTACTGGAGGCTCGGTTTCACTCAGGTGCACTCGTGTTTCTATGCTGTATAGAAGCAAACCCTCTCATTTATATTGTCGCATATTGAAATCATTATTGTACCCAAGTACTCAAGTTAGAGGCACTTGTGTCAAATGTGCTGATTGACACAGCGTCTGCACCGTGTACCAGAGGTTTCATTTACAAACCGAGAGCAAATATAGGGCAGGGGTGCTGACCTGTGCAGAGACGAACGATGAACTGAGGCGGGTTTCGTCAAGGAGAAGCAAGCAATATCTGCCCATTCCCCTAAGGCCCCAACAACAAGCCTAAGCACGAATTTATGGGGTTTCATTACAGCGCTTAGGTGAGTGGCTACTTTCACGGGCATGCGTGTTCTCCTCTCCAGCAGGCCACACCTGGAAAAGCCTTTGCCAAGCATGGATAAGGGCTTCCCTGTAGCCACATAGATGAAACACACACATACACACACACAGAGAGAGAGGGGAGGGAGTGAGTGAGGGAGGGGTAGACACACACATTCATTCACACACATACACACACGCTTAGTCTCCAACTGTCTTTATACTCTAGCCCCTCCCCCAGGCCATGTACAATTAAGGCAGAATTGTCTACAACAGGTGGTAAGGAGTGGCTGGGTACTCAGATGAGGGTCTCACAATCCTCTGTGGCGGGGGGGGGGGGTACAAGCACTCATCAAGCCCTGCTGAGATAATCCTTTTTAGAGGAGGTACACCTGAACTCCACAAAATGGCCATTGCTAGGCTTAGAAGCAACAACAGTGGGGATTCTCCAGCTCTGGAAAAGATCTTTCTGTTATGCAAAATCTATTCTAGAGACAAATTGTAGTGAGTTAAGGACACATAAGGACATAGCTATCTCTTGAAATGTTTTAAATCAATGCTTAACTTACTGAGGTAACACAAAAAGCCACTTTAAAAGGGAAAGGATACTTTACAAATGTATCAGCTGACAGGAAATCTACCCTTTGCTTCCCTGCGACGATCTATGCTGCCTCCTATGTACTTTATCCTGCTTCCTACCTTTTCATCATCGTTACACACACCTGAATTTTCACCTAGAAATGATTTATTTATCTTGGGTGCTAGTTACAAGTATTGCTTTATACGCAGCAAAACAAAATCCAGCTCAGCAGGTAAGAGACTTGCTGCTCCTGCAACAAACCAGAGGCCCAAGACATACTAATTACTTCTAGGTAGAAATTGGTTCCCAACCATCCTAACTCCGTCTCTAGGGATTTAATAACCTCTTCAAGTTTCCCCTGACATGTACACCCAACTGTATGCACATATATGACATACACATGCAGGGACACCCACATATACACATAAAAATAAGTTGTATGCCCATGTTGTATGTTTTAAATGAATAGCATCACATTACAGGTGTTGTTCAGTTTGTTTACCTGAAACACATTTTGCTGCTTCTCCAAATGGGTATACATAGGCTTGGCTGATTATGAACATTGCAGTATAGAGGTAGACACGGTGTAGATGCAGGGGGATTGGGTGTTCAAAGTCAAGCTCAGATTCATAATAAGCTCAAGATCAGCCAGGGTTCCATGATTCCCTGCCTCAAACAAAACAAAACAAAAAAAAAAACAAAAATCGAAGTGACCGTCTAGCACAGTAGCCTTTGATGTGGAAGCCTCCCTGTTCTCTGGAGGGTAAAGTAATTGCAATTACTGATGACTTAAGAGAGAGGCAGCTTTCAAAGAAAATAAAGCCACTGTCTCATTACCTTGTGCTGAGTCTCTCTTCTCCAAAGTCAGCATTATTTGACAAGCCAATGATAAGCTCTCCTTCGCCTGGGTGCATGTATATTCTTATCTGCAACAAAACAAAATCCAGCTCTTTCTAGTAACCGGTGGTCAGCGGTGGCAGTGGTCTCCTGCTAGAAGCGGTGGGTTTAAGGGTTTAAAAACTGTGTCTCTCAGAAAAAAAAAAAATCTATGTGACCTCGTCACTTTAATCTGTCTCTAAAAGTCCTACATTTTAAGAGCACAAATAGAGTAATTCTTTGTAAGGAGACCAACACTGAGAGTGACTGAATCTCCTGTTATTTTGTGTAATTTCCTCTGACGAGTAGTTCAGAGTGGCCTCAGAAACTGCCCCACGACTGGTCAGCTATGAAAAGCAATGTCAGGGGTACATTTTTCCTCATCTCTCTACTGATAAGGCGCCGCCCTCACCCTTTCTCTCTTCCTCCCATATCATGGCTAAGTATAAGGCGTTTTTGTTGCTGTCAGGGGAGACTGGAAGGAAGGAGAACAGGGTGCATTTTCCCCTCAGCCATTGTTAAACTGTTAAAGCAGGTGGTTCTTTAAAGCCACGATAAATGGATATGCTTAGAAAAGCACTGAACTCTTCGTTATTTGGCTCAATTCCCCCTAAGTTTTCAAGTTATTGTAATAACTAACCTTAATTTACTGCTTTCAATTTCTCGGGCATTGCAACAATAATCCTAACAAGTAGGTCCTGATATTATTGAGAATTTTTAGAGCTGAAATGAATGAAATAGAGACTGGCTAAGTACTTCGTAACTAACACTGCACGGCTAATAGGCAGTAGAGCCAGTATTTAAAGTAACATTTTTCTCATAAATTACAAACTCAGTATTCACATTTTTCTATTTCAAACATAATGAAGCTAATAGATGGGTTCTAGGGCCACAGAAATAGTTGCTAGAAATAGATATGTAAACCTTTGAGGGTTTTTTTCTACACAAAAGAATTCGTTTTTGAGGCAGGATCTTATGGAGCCCAGAGACTAGACTTGAACTTGTCACAGTGAAACTCCTAATATTCCTGCCTCCATTTCCCAAATATGATTATAGACACACACCAGCAACTCAACGAATGATCTTGTATCCTTAAACTGGAGGGCCAACCTAGGGTGCATATTCCATGCCTTCTCTGATGTCCTTTTGTTCTGTTTTGTTATGGTTGGTTGAGCTGAGGAGCAGAGTTGATTTGGTGTTTTGAGATTAAGGTTCTCATGCTGATGAGGCTGACCTCATCACTACCTTGTACTTTAGATCTTCCTGCCTCCATCTCCTGAGTGCTGGGATTCAAGCATGTGCTACGATTTTCAATTTTATGTGGTGCTGGAGGAGAGACCTGAGGATTTGTTCTCGCTAGTCAAGCGCTCTACCCACTAAGATATACCCTAAGACCAATGAAAGAAATGCTAATAAAATAAATAGAATCCATAAAAAACAAAATAAAATTGTGGCCTCAGATATTCATCATGTTTTAATGTGTTCCCAGAGAGAACTGTGCCATGTTTTGAATTCACTCTTATTTCTGATCTCTCTGCAGAACTGTGGAAATTGAAAATAAATAAATGATCATCAAAATGGAGCATGAACCATTTCAAAGACAGCTCAGATTAATATGTTTGTGATAGACTGCTTTTTCTTTAATAGATTAATGAAACTATTATTAAATATTATTAAAATATATAAACTAAAATATAAAAACTAAGAATGGAAATGCTTTCTGAACTTCAGGATGGAAAATACATTTCTTTTCTCTCCATTTTCTTTATGGCCTAAGAACCAAATTAAAATTAACTATGTGCAATTCTCTGTAGATTTTTGAATATCACTTTTATTTTTTAAAACTGCAATTATTTTCCCACAATAACTTAATCATGGGCTTCTTAATTTTAGACTCATTTCCTTTCTTTGGCTCAACATACAGTCTTTTCTGGCACTGCCAGGCCAGGCTCTTAGGTGAAGGATTTCAGTATTTAATTGTTTTGTGAATACATTTATAGGTCACTCTGAACTTGCCATCAATCTTTTTATTTCAAAATGTTACATTAAATCTAGGTTTTAAAGTAGAAACAGTGATTTTTTTAATCCAATAAATTTATCTGATTTTATGTAAGTAAATTCACTTTTGAATTTTTTTTCACCTCTTAGTTATAACTGCCCAACACTGATGAGACCTGGATCCTGTAGAGGAGGAAAATTGAGATCAGCTTGCTGCTCAGGGGTGTCCGTATTGCTCTGGATGTTTCTCCAGTTTAAGTGAGAGACTGAACTCTGTATCTCCAATGATGTAATTCTGACGCAAGCACCATTTGATGCACCTTAGTCTCATCAAACCCAATTCCCCCTTATAGCTCTGGTCCTTGGTATCTTCTGCTATCTGAGCTTAGAAGCCTACACAGGGGACAAAGGCTCACATTAACATGTATAAAGTATCCTTTTTTGTTGCTTTTGCTTTATTTTCTAAGGGCTATTTTATTATCCTAAACCACAGAACAGGCTGACACAAACACTCTTAGTCGTGGAGGTGGGAGATTACACTGACTGCTCACACCCGGCCGTCTCTCCAGCTCAGTCCAAGCTTTTCTGCACACAGGAAGCTAAGTCTCTTGCTTTCCGTTCTTGAACTAAGTGCTCTGTGGCCATCATTATGTAACCGCTGGTGATTATCACAGTTTCTTACTGGCTAGTCTCTCTCTTGGTGGCTTACAAAATAATCCTCTGAGGCCTGGCAGAACTGAAGATTTTAACAACTCTTTGCTCGTGTATGTAAGTGCTGAAGTCTGTTGTCTTGGTTTGGGTTTTTATCGCTGTGACGAAACACCATGGTCAAAAGCCACTTGGAGAGAAAGGGTTGTTTTGCTGTTTGTCCTTGAAGGGGATCATGGCAGGAACCTGGAGGAAGTAGACAAGGTAGAGGCCATGGAGGAGTACTGCTAACTGGCTTGCTTCTCCAGGCTTGCTCAGCCTGTTTGGGCTCTCCACATCAACGACTAATTAAAAAAATGTCCTATAGGCTTGTCTACAGCCCAATTTTACAGAGGCATTTTCTCAATTAAGAGTCCCTCCACTCAGATTATTCTAGTTTGCATAAAGTTGACATAAAAAGTAGCCAGCATGACAATATTTAACTCAACAAAGATATCATCAATTTGATGAAAAATACCACCATGTGTTCCCAGTTGTTATTGTTAGAGCCCACGGACTGGGGCACTTACTCCACTCTTAAAACACTTTGACATGTGTTGTGCATTTTGGAATGAATTAGGTGCTCTCTTTGAGACTTTCACAGATATGGACAAAGAAGTCCACACTAGACTGTTCATAGCAATGCTGCATCTGACTTACTAACTTTAGAAATAACTTAAAGTGCAACGAGCAGCAATGTGGGTAAACAGATGAGGGAGTGGCAACAGAGAGGGGCATCCTACTCAGTACAAGCGAGGGCACCAGAGAGGCACTGAATTGCACAACCACAAAGACAAGTGAGGGGTAAAGCAAGTATCAAGACATAGACATGAGCAAATATTTTAAAATCTAATTTTAAATTTAAAAAGCAATATTGTATATTGCTTCTTGGCGTATTTATATATAGTCAATATATAAAGGCATTTTGTTGACAGCAAAAAGATGGTTCCTGTGTTTGTGGACGTGAGGAGTGATGTCAGAGAAGACCCACAAGGTCTTTACTATATTTGTAATGCCTCATCTTCCAAGGTTTGTCATGGGGGCCTGTTAGTTAATATTCGCTGGGCACCTGTGAGACTGATGTAATTAACATGTTATTATGTAGTTGCAATCTGATACAGTTGCAATATGAAAAAAATAACTAAAGCAAATACATATTCCCTAATGATTCAAACCAGTGATGTGGTGATAGGGATACAGGGAGGAGGAGCAAGGAAATGAATGTGACCTGGGGGATGCTCTACCACAAGGGGCGTGTATGCAAATGACAGAAGGTCCTCCTTTCTCACTGCAAACAGACTTCACTGGGCTTCAGAGATGTGATGCTCGTGGGGTGAAATTTACCCCTGGGACTGTTAATCACTATGCTGAAATAACTATGCATAATTGTCTGCATAATGATCCTATTTAGTCTTAATCTCTTGAGATTTTATACCAATATCAAATTACTATCATATTAGCAGGAAGCAACTTTTTTACTATGAACTCTTACAGAGAAATGTGTGCTGTGTTTGGCATATTTATGATCATGTAGATCAAGGGATTTTGCTACATTTATTTTATAATCAGACTTACTTAAGGTGAGAAAAGACTGTATTATCTGCAGAAATGCCAGTGATGAAAGATTTTTGCTAAATTACCTATTTTTAAGGTAATAGCTGTAGAACACCATGTATTTTCTACATGAATTTTCTATTTGCATGTAGACATAAATGAATGCATACAGAATAATTCATACAGCGCTGTGTAGATGTTTTTCTTCATAATGGCTTACTATTTTCTGTAACTATATAACAAACCAATAATTAATTTTGAAAAAAACAAAAGCCATACCGATATTAATGATATTCATCGTTATACCTATGGGATAAACATGCTAGGGTTTCTTGCACAATTGCAACATTTCTTGTGTTAAATGTGCAGCACTAGCATTTGACACAAGTCTCTTCTACCTCTTTTCTCCTCCCCCATGCTCATTTTTTAAAGATGGCACTTTCTTCTTTGTTGATGGTTCTTTTTTTAAACCCCAATCTTCTGCTCAGCCTTTCTGTGTTCCTGGATAGCTCTGAACTTCCAAAGAGTCACTTTTACTCATACAGAGTCCCATTTATTATTACAGAGTCCCCCAGGTTATGCAGTTGAAGAAGCCTGGGCAATGCCTGCTTCTTCTATAATCACTAAAATAGTTTAAATGTCAACTGAGCAAGCAACAGAGAATCCTAGTTTTCTCAATCAAACAGAGCCCGGGACCAGGATGGCTTATTGCTACAGTGTGGAACGACCTTTGTCAAATTTTCCTTTTGCTATATTCCAACACTTCCTGTTTGCCAAGTTAATCTTCTCTAAATATCACTTCCGTTATGCATCATCTCTGGTAAAATGCCACTTGCCTCATATATCGGCATTATTTGTTTTCTGGCTTTACACTGCAATACTGAAGCAAAGTATCATCAATCAACAGAGTTGGAGATGCTGCAAGGTCCTGACCACCTGGTCACATCTAGGGATGGAGGTAAGGCTCTGTCCCTGGCTCTTACACCATGTAAAGACAAGTGAGGTGCTGTCTTTAGGAGCTAAACAAGTATCAGATAATAGTAGCTATATAAAGAAGGAAGCAGGGGGAGGGCAGTGGGGTAGTGGGGGAGCGGGAGGGCCGGGAACAAGGGGAGTAAATGTAAATTTTTCTTTTAACAATAAAAATTAAAATAAATAAAAAAAGAAGGAGATGAGGGAAGCATATTTGGAATTTAGGATATCAAGAAGACCAGAAGAGCCAAAGGAGATCTTCAGAACAAGATGATGGCATGGAAGCAAACCTCTTTACTCTATCCCAGTCAATACCAAACAACACTTGGAAACAAACCAAAACGAAAGTGTCCTTTGCTGAAATGTTCCATGCAATAAAAGGGGTTTAAATCTATAAGATTTTGGGGTTTAAGGTCTAGCAGAAGGATGGGACCCCACTGTGTCTTTTCTCTGATAAATCATCTCATTATGGATATTCCATCAGTTCCTGTTTCTCTGTTCTCCCCAGATCCATCGCATACTGGAAGAGAAAGAAGCCAACAAATAAAGGAAACAGAGGGATTTGATGCTCTCCAGGATAGTGATTGGTTTGCTAATTGTAACAATCTAAACAAACAGTGACCAGTATTTAATATGTTAGACTGATTTTGTCACTGGTTCCAGGCCAACAATCCTTTTATAACCCTGTACATATGTTCAAGCAACACAGTATTTAACTGCATTACTACAATGTGGAACCCACAGAGTCTAACTACAGTCAAGTGAATTGTCCTCTCATGCACTAAGAAATAAACAATCTGTCCCTTTGCTAGTCTCCACTCACTCTTGCTAAAGTCTGAATGTGTCTGCCAAAAAGCATGTGTTGGAAACTTATTCATAACTCAATGTGAAAACATTGCAAGATGCAGCCAGATGGGAGGTGTGTGGGTGCTGGGACTGCATTCTCATGATCATTGATGCTAATTATGAAAAGACTGGAGACTGTTTGCTGTCCTTGCTTGCACACTTTGTATGCTGTGCCTTCTATCTAGGAGGAAGAAGCAAGGATACCCTCACCAGCTACATCCCCTCAATCTCGGACTTCCCAGCCTTCAAGACCATGAACCAAAAAAATTTTTTTTTCTTTGAAGCACAATTAATAAAAACTCAGAGAGAGAAATTGGAGTTCAACCTGAAGATCTGAAAAGCAAAACAACCAGCCACTGGCTCTTACCTTGACAGTCTGAAATGATGATCCTGCCTCTAGGAATCTCAGAATGAGACTGTGTCTGAGAGCTGTCTCCCCTACCCCCACCTTACATTCCTCTCTAAGGCTGGAATTAAAGACATGCACCAATNATGTAAGAGTTAGTTAATAAGGAGTCTAAGCTATTGGCCAAGCAGTGCTGTAATTAATGTAGTATCTGTGTGATTATTCAGATCTGGGTGGCTAGGAACAAACCAGCAGTCCCCATTTACAAGTTAGGCCTATAGACTTAAGTTTTTCTGTTTTAATTGTGTTCCATCTGACCCTTTGCTATCTCCAAATATCCTGCAGTCCTGGAAGAGACAGCCTCTGCTGAAGCTGCAAATGTCAGAACCTTCAGAACCCAAAATGATTCTAGGTGTGGTAGAGCATATCTGTCATGCTGGAACTTGGGAGGCTGATGCAGGAGAATAAAGAGTTGGGGGGGGCATCCTAGAGTACATAGTGACCCTGAACAAAAGAAAAATACACAGAAAATAGGAAAATCCAGTGAATTGAACTAGCTCTGTGATGAACGGAGAAAGAAGTGTGTGCTCTGCCTTTGCTATTGTAGTTTTTAAACCACATTTATTTATTGGAGGTGGGTGGTCAGAAGGCAGCTTGTAGGAATCTGTTCTCTCCCTTCTCCACTGGACTGAGCTCAGTTTATCAGGTTTGGCCGCGATTTGCCTATTCTTGCTGGCTGTTCTTAGTGATGTTGTTCTGATATAGGAGTCTAGCATGCAGCTGAGACTGGCAATCCTCCTACCTCAATTTCTTGAGTAGTGAGATTATGGGAACACACAATTACATATAGCCTTAAGAATAATCTGGATCTAATGAGAAACTCTGTGTGCATACGTGTGTGTATGTTGAATCTAGGCCTTTGGCATGTTAGGCAAGTGCTTTTTGCCTGAGCTACATCCTCAGCCTCTAGAGATATCTCTAGTGCATCTACTACCCTGATATTTAGAACAATCTGTGTACATGAACTCTATCACTGCAGTCTACATGGGGCAAAAGATATGCTGGTGTT
This sequence comes from Dicrostonyx torquatus, assembly GCA_028555095.1. NCBI lineage: Eukaryota > Metazoa > Chordata > Mammalia > Rodentia > Cricetidae > Dicrostonyx > Dicrostonyx torquatus. Next base: position 301,781 of record JAQHUG010000091.1, on the reverse strand, counting down.
TTGTGGTTCTTAAATGAATAGCAACATGAATGAAGGATTTTAATCTCTATTTTATTCTATTTTCATTCGTCAAGAAGTTTCTTCAGGTGTCAGGAAATTTACAGAGGATGAAGTGAAAATGCAAAGGAGACTGTCTTCAAGGCTGTTGCAATGGCAGAGAAACTAAACCCAGTTTTGCTGAAACAAGGGATGAGAAAACTTGTGAACAATTGGGGCAAGCTAACAGAAAAGCCCTGGAGTGTGTCATCAGGCTGTGCGATCAACTCAGGGGCCTTCTGCGCTTGCTAATGGCTGCTTATTAACTTAAGCCACCACTTGCCCTGTCACACAGCTGTTGATTAACTGAGCTTGAGAAGCAGGCACTGTCTTTCTTGAAGTTCAGTTTGAAAGAGACAGCTTCCAGGCTTTGCTGAAAGACCAGCCTGGGATGTAAGAGGGTAAGAGACTGTGAAAGATTTGCAGCACAAAGAAGCAGAGAAAGAGATGGCCAAGGAAAGTTCCTGCTGTTTGGTTCAGCCAAGGGTTTCTTTGTAAGTCCATCTTCTTAGTAATGGGCAAAGAGGGAAGCCAGACTGAAACATAGAATCTAGAGTTCAGGATGAAAAAACAACAACAACAAAAAATAAATAAATAAACGATGATTTCTTGGATGGGGGTTCAGCTCAATGGGAAAGCATATACCTCACTTTTACACTGATGTCCATCACTCTAAATTTTTTAAGGAAAGAGAAGGCAAATAAATGCAAAGCATCTTCTATAAATTAGATGAACTATTATTGACATGAATATGAATTTTCCAGATTTTTTTCCAATGGTTTCTGGTGAGTAAACAAGAACAGTGCAAGAATCCAGACCAAATGGTAAAGTATGAATTAGTAAGGTAGCAATTTGTGAAATGAATACTAATAATGCCACTTGCTTTCAAAGTGTATTTCAACATCTCAAGATTGACATGACTGTAACACAATTCACGTCTTCCTTTTTAAACTTGAAGGCTGGTACCAGGCCTGGGGTCTATGATCAGGAGTTCTACTGTCTAGATCCCTGCTAGGAAGACAACTTTCTCTGTCAGGTGCCACAGCTAAACTATCAAAACTCCTAAGGTGTGGCTTTCATATCGTACCAAAACAATCCCCCACGTAATCATGAGCATAGCAGCAAAGGCTACCGTCCACTGTGGGCAATCACCCAGGATGGTGGGGTTGCATGCACGAGTAGAAATGGTCTTCTCCTAGGACCCAGACTG
>JAQHUG010000091.1:279171-291692 GCA_028555095.1 Dicrostonyx torquatus | reverse complement strand
CTGTCTTTCTTGAAGTTCAGTTTGAAAGAGACAGCTTCCAGGCTTTGCTGAAAGACCAGCCTGGGATGTAAGAGGGTAAGAGACTGTGAAAGATTTGCAGCACAAAGAAGCAGAGAAAGAGATGGCCAAGGAAAGTTCCTGCTGTTTGGTTCAGCCAAGGGTTTCTTTGTAAGTCCATCTTCTTAGTAATGGGCAAAGAGGGAAGCCAGACTGAAACATAGAATCTAGAGTTCAGGATGAAAAAACAACAACAACAAAAAATAAATAAATAAACGATGATTTCTTGGATGGGGGTTCAGCTCAATGGGAAAGCATATACCTCACTTTTACACTGATGTCCATCACTCTAAATTTTTTAAGGAAAGAGAAGGCAAATAAATGCAAAGCATCTTCTATAAATTAGATGAACTATTATTGACATGAATATGAATTTTCCAGATTTTTTTCCAATGGTTTCTGGTGAGTAAACAAGAACAGTGCAAGAATCCAGACCAAATGGTAAAGTATGAATTAGTAAGGTAGCAATTTGTGAAATGAATACTAATAATGCCACTTGCTTTCAAAGTGTATTTCAACATCTCAAGATTGACATGACTGTAACACAATTCACGTCTTCCTTTTTAAACTTGAAGGCTGGTACCAGGCCTGGGGTCTATGATCAGGAGTTCTACTGTCTAGATCCCTGCTAGGAAGACAACTTTCTCTGTCAGGTGCCACAGCTAAACTATCAAAACTCCTAAGGTGTGGCTTTCATATCGTACCAAAACAATCCCCCACGTAATCATGAGCATAGCAGCAAAGGCTACCGTCCACTGTGGGCAATCACCCAGGATGGTGGGGTTGCATGCACGAGTAGAAATGGTCTTCTCCTAGGACCCAGACTGGTCCCTGAGGTGGTGGCAGTGAAAGAAACTTTCCCGGAATCCTTGTAGAACCAGAACTGAGAAAACAATGAACCAGATCCTTGGGCTGACTCAGACATCTGCTCAGTCAGGCACGTTTATGCCAATTCCTTCCTTAGTGCCCTTGTCGGTTAGTCCCTTGGGGACAGACCCAAGGCCACCAACCTCAGTGAGGCCATGATTAACCCTCTCTCTGATCCTCACCACTGCTTCAGGTCTTTGTGCAGATGCTGGAGCAAGTGACAGAGTCTGACCTGCTAAGATGCACGGAGCTATGGGCTCCGTTCTAAATCTCCACGGTGTGCGTGAGTTGCCACCCACTTGATCTTCTTGGACCTTCTGCACCTTCCTCTGCCATGTTCTCACATGGGAAGCAGAAGTACCCCCTTTATGCTGCAAGTGGGCAGGCTCCCAAAGGCCTTGGTAACTTCATCTTCCCCCACGCTTCCTCAGCTGACTCTCTGAAAGTCATAGGCCTGCCAGGTTAGAGCAGGGCATTTCATTAACTACGGCTACTGCTTCCGACTTCCTTCTCTAGGGAGCTGTGTCTCAGACAATTTCATGTCCTTCAAGTACCCATTCAAATATAGCTAACAGTCGTTTCGTTTCAAGTGAGTCAACTTCTTTCATATTTTATTTATCAACAATGAACCTATCATTGTTTGCCCTCTCTAACTCTATCTATCTATCTGTCTGTCTGTCTGTTTATCTGTCTGTCTGTCTGTCTATCTATTTTTCTACTGATACAAAAGTAGTAAGGTCCATCAGTGAAAAACTATTTCCTTCTGGTCAAGAGAATGGCATCTGGGTGCCCTGAACAGAACCTAACATTCCAATTGTGCCTGTCCATCACCTGGCTAAGGGACCACCCCTTAGGGAGGCAGATCTCCGGTAACCCAGGCTAAACAAACGGGAGGAATAATTTTCACCTTAATTAGGTAACATACCTTCTTTCCCATAATCCCTCCTCTTTCTGAAGTCACTTACAGAGGCACAGACATGCAGCTTTGAAAGTCAGCCTGCTTTTCCGAATTACTCAGAAAAGTATAGCACTCCCTTCTCTTTTAAGCCTGCTTCCCCTGGAACTTTCATTCACCCTTTCATTAAATATCCCTCCTACCAAGTGGCTGCTTGTCTATTATGTGNATTTGTTTCTTATCATCTATCTCTTCTCCATTTCTTGAACCTTTGGCCAGACATCTCATAGACAATGTCAAGTAAAGGACATAGATAACTCAAAGTGCCCTGTAGAGAAGTTGCCAGTCGTACTAAAAGGATGATCCTGTTTGTAATGCCTTTGCAGAGCGATGTAGCAGTAGTAGTAGTTATTCGTGTCTTTCTACCACAGAGTATCCAAGACAGCACAGCAAAGGACCCATGGCACTAAAGCATGACTGTGGTCACAGAGCTGGAGTAAGTGCAGAAAATAAAAACCTGGGAGAGAAATATATATGCTACTGGCCATAAATGACATATGGCTATCTCAATGAAGGTCAATTTATTTCATTTTATTGTTATTTTATTTTAGTATTGAGGACTTAACTTAAGGCTTTGCACATGCTGGCAGCTGCGCTACATCTGAACTATATCCGTAGGCCTCTTTTTATTTTTAATTTTGAGATAGTCTTGCTACAGTGCCCAGGATAACCTTCAACTCACTCCACAGAACAGTGAGGCCCTGACTTCAGAATCCTTGTCTCTATGCTTCCCGGGTCGTTCATATTACTGCCCTGTGCCTTTAAGCCTGGCTTTGACTTGATAATGAGCCCTGTGTTATTTAAACAATATTTACTATAGAGAAGCAGTCTACAGCTTATTGTCTGATGCTATAAATTATTTTTATAAGCACTCTGAGTAACTACAAAAAGGAAAGAAAGCAACCCTCTGGCTGAATGCTAGATTGAAACAGTAGCATGCACAGCACAGGGAAGCATTAGAAGTGGAAGTCAGAAGACTTTTTCATTCAGCACACATAAACCAGGGCAAGTTTCTGATGAATATCTCTGGTGTGTTTTATTGATATTAGTGGCTATCATAATCACACAGCAATACTAATGACAAAAATGGTAAGATTCATAGCACTAAATCCTTGAATGTATCCCTTTAAGCACTATATCCCTTTAAGCACTCTCTAGGCTAAAACACACCACACACACACACACACACACACACACACACACACACACACACACACATTGAATTCCTTCAGTAACTCTGATTAGATTGCCTATTTTATAGCTGAGAAAACAGACACAGAGCAGCTAAGTGTCTTGTGGGAGAAGTCACTCAGGTGTAGGACATCTGTCAATGTTTATTAAGCTCACAACTTCATAGTGCCACCTTCGTGATGAATCTAACTGGAAGAGAAGAGATAAAGAGAGCTGCAGGTGTCGCTCAGTTGATAGAGTGTTTGCCTAGTATTCATGGAGCCATGGGCTCACTCCCTAGACTCCATAGAAGGAGGGGTGGTACACATCTTACTCCCAGCACAAGGCAGGTGTGTGCAGAAGGGCCAAGAGTTTGAGACCAGTTATAGCTACACAGTGAATTCAAAGCCAGTTTAGGGGCTAGCTGAGAACTTCTTTTAAAAGGGAGAAAGGGGACTTTGGAAATTATCCAATAGTTAAAGACTCTTGCCCCCATCCTGGCCTGGTGAACTGAATTTGATCCCAGAAGCCTTGATTTTTTTTTAAAAAAAAAAAACAAAACTGGATGTGGTGGCATGCATATGCAATCTCATCCTCAGCTCTCCCATGGTGAGAAGGGGAGCAGAGACAAGAGAATGGCTGGAAGTTCTGGAGGCCAGGTAGCCTAGAGTTCATAGCAGGCCAGAATCAGCCAGAGAGAACCCGCTTCAGTGATGCAGGAGAGAACCAGTTCCCAATACTTGTCCTCTGACGTCCACATTCACACTCCCACCTTCTCACACAGGTAATGAATAACAAACAAGTGTGTGTGTGTGTGTGTGTGTGTGTGAGAGAGAGAGAGAGAGAGAGAGAGAGAGAGAGAGAGAGAGAGAGAAATACAAAGCAGAAGTGACCATTATTATTCACGTGGCCATTCACCGCCCTGTAGAACAAGATCCCAGGGGAGAGAGGCAACGCTGAAATCTTTCTTGACATAGACTCTACATTTGTTAAGGCTGGTAGGGTTTGCTCTATTTTTCCAAGCACCCAAGACAGGGGTAGAGAGTGTGTACCACTGTGGGAGGTCACGCTGGTGAGAAAGTTTGTAACTCTCACCCATGCCCTTGTAAGAAAGCAGCCTGCACCTGTGAGTGTCTTCTGGGAAGCCTTGCCCAAACTTTCTGTGGCAGGAGCAGTGTGTCTGTAGGTGCTCAGCAACTGTAGAAATTATAATGTGAACGAGTAAGGTGTGCTGCTCTGAGAACCCCAGCACCGTGCTGTTAGCTAGCATGGTAACAGCAGCTCTTTATTTGGCATTAGGCAGGATCCACAGCAAAAAGCACCATGCCTCCGGCTCCTTCAGATCACCTGCCTGGTGCCTCTCAGAGAAATGAAGTCACGGGTCATGTCGCTTGTTATTCCCCCAATAAGCAGGTTGTATAAATTATACATAAGGCCTCTTGTTTAATTTTCAACTTTCATTTTTCTACATTTTAATACTTTATTTAGAACACTTGTTTATGGGGCATAAAAATCACCATTAAACATTCATGAGTTTTCCATCTTATCCTATAATTAAAAATCATTTTTGAAAAGCGAGTGGTTGGTATGAGATTTTATAAGCTGTACATTTTTTTAGCGTAATCCTTTAACCTCTGTTTTTCTTAACAGACATGAGCTTTATGGCATATGTAGTTCACTGATAATACAAAATGGCAAAATCAGATCTGGGAGAAAAGAAGCAAATACAGCTTGGGCGAATGTTGACACTGCTGCCTCAGCTGAGCATAGCATTTAGCCCTTATCTTCCAGTAACTATGGCAAAACATGGAAATGTAATTACTTATACAACTTATTTACTTGTCTCCATAGCAACCTAGTTTTCTATATCTCTAGCACTAAAGTTATGGCACCATTTGGAAATTAACTTTCTTAGAGTATGCCTCTCACTTAATTGAGTTGCTTGAGGTTAGGGACTCAGTGCACAAAGGAGTTTCATGGAGGGGTCCCCCCACCCTACATAACAGTCACTGACTAGCAAGAGAGAAAAAGACGAGTCTACACAGGAGATGCATATATTTTATTATTAAATCAGAAGGGAAATTTCTTGCTTCGGTCCCCTGGGTGATGCATCAGACAGTGTCCTAAACAGCTTTATTCTAAGTGCATCAGTGAAACCCCGATATCTGTTTCCATGGTGAAGTCTAATATGATTTTGAGCTGTAACATTAGTGCCCCCGTAGGAAAGTGCTTAGACGCTGCTCGTGCAGACTTCTGGCAATATCTGTTAATTTGTAACTGAAGGGCTGACGAGAATTACATGTTATGAATTTTCCACGATGGTCCATGGACCCCAGGGACCTTGGAGGGTCACGGAGTTCACCAAGCTGCAAGACAAAAAAGGAGTTGTTGATCAGATCATAAATCACTTTTGAACCAGAGTACATGTTGTGTCCACCTTGTGTGCTGTTTCTTCACAAAATGATCTAGAAAATAATTTAATGGCTAAAGAAACTAACAATCAAAACTGCAGTCGTGGAGTTAGAGGGGGTACTGGGTCACCTTGAATGTGGGATGTCAGAACTTGGCCAGTCCATGAGTTGACCCGGACTTCTTTTCAGACCCTGGTTGTGGTAGGACCATGGACCCAGACATTGTCCTCGGTAGCAGCCCAGTCCTAATGTCACCAATGGACCTGGTGGCAGCATAGGCCACCCAGATCAGTACGGTCCCTGTGACAGCATGGCCCTCAGACATCAACAAGGTTCCAGGTGGCAGTCCAGTCCCCTGGAATTAGCATGGTATCAGGAGACACAGACATCAGCACAGACCTTGGCTGCTGTAGAGCCATGGACCCAGACAAGGCCCTCGGCAATAGCCCCGACCCAGACATTACCATGGCCCCAGGTGACAGCGCAGGTCATTCCTGTCAGCATGGCCAGGCAGCAGCATGGCATTTGGCAGAATGCTATTTTGGGGTGGGAGGAGGTGTTTGAGATAGTGTTTCTCTGAGTAACGGCCCTAGCTGTCCTGGAACTAGCTTTTGTAGACCAGGCTATCCTCAAACTCACAGAGATTTGCCTGCCTCTGCCTCCCAAGTGCTGGGATTAAAGGCGAGCGCCACCACCACCCAGCTGAATGCTATTCTTAAGAGTAAGAGAACAGTTAGGTTTTACTAGGCTGGAAGCAATTTCTACAAGTCATATACCAATGCTTCTTGTGTGGTTTGAATAAAAACGCCCCCCATAGACACCAGCGTTTGAACACTTGGTCCCCAGTTGGGGATTTTAGCGGTGTGCCTTGTTGGAGAAAGTATGTCACGGTGGATGGAGTTGGAGGTTTCAAAAGCTATACACCATTCCCAATTTGCTCTCCCTGCTTTCTCCTTGTAGTTTAAGGTGTGAGCCCTCAGCTTGCTGCTCCACCCACCATGGCTGCCTGCGATGTGATGGTGATGGACTCTTCTCCCTCTACAACAGTGGTTCTCAGCTTGTGGGTCACAACCTCTTTGGCAAACCTCTGTCTCCAACAATATTTGCACTACAATTCATAACAATAGCAAAATTACAGTTATGGAGTGGCAATGAAAATAATGTATGGTTGTTGGTCACCACAACATGAGGAACTCAGCATTAGGAAGGATGAGAACCATGGGTCTAGAACCTTAAGCCCATATCGTCACTTCCTCTGCAAGCTGCCTTGGTTGTGGCACTTTACCAGAGCAGCAGAAAAGGGATTGACATGCTTCCTGTCTGGTTTTCAACTTTTTGTTACTTCATCTTCTAATATTTCCTAGTTAGAACGATGCTTAAGATATAATGGTATCACTAGTCAAGATTTTGTCAATCCCGGTTGTGACCGGAACGTAAGTTCTGTTTGGAGAGTTGTTGATGTTTGGTTGTTACTGTTTGTTTTTCCCTCTACATTGTGACAAAGATGTTTGCCTGTGTCTTATAGAACTCAGACAGGATGCCAGTTTGTGTTCATTTAACCTGGCAGTAAAACATAATGCACAAAATGAAAGATTTAAAAAAAGAGTAAAATTGCACTAAAAATAAGATTTTTACCTAGATTGTGAGTTATGTCAACCTATCAGTATGTAGTGTATATAGTGTCTCTTATTCCTCTTAACAAATCAGAGACATAAACAATAATTAGAATGCATTGGCATCATACTCCTACTCTTGGCAAAGTCTGAACCAAGAACTAATGGATGGATACATTAATATTCCACGTTCCATAACATTCCATAAAGTTCCCATTATTGCAGGTGAGCCTCTGTTGTAAATCACAAATATAGATGGAGCAAATATACATTGTTTCGAGTAGGAAATTGGGAACTTAATAATATTACCCTCTGGCCCATAGAAGCCAACATGACAGCATGTTTATGACCTATAATGTCCTGAGGAGATAAAGCCAATGCAATGGCACCATTTTACTATTAATGATGATGCTTACATAGGTTGTACAAGTAATTCCCATGGTGACCTTCTGACATAGATGTTATGTTCCCAAATTAATAACAAGGACATCGACCTTTGGAGAAGCAAACTGACAAATGGCAAAGTTATTATTTGAATAGATGTGGTGACTTGATAACTCATAGGGGGAAACACACACCTAAGCAGAACTTAATGATTATGACTGCTATTAGAAATATTAAAGAGGGGCAAGAGAGATGGCTCAGCAGTTAAGAGAACTTGCTGTCTTACAGGGACCCAGGCGCGGTTCTCAACACCCATGAGGAAGTTCACAATGACTGTAACTCCAATTCCAGGGGATCCAGCATACTCTTCTGGCCTCCACAGATACCCTTCCCACACTTTAATATTAGTTAAAATACTAATATTATTAATTATAATATAATTATAATTTAAAATATAAATTTAATGTAATATAAATATAATTTATAATACAAAATAGTGGTATTATTAATAAAATATTAATATTAATTAATATTTTAAGAGGACTCTCCAAGACATTGTAAACAACTAACGAAAGGATATTGTGTGCAATGGCGGCACAGATTCAGGATTTGTTGTGTTGCTTTGAAGACAATTCAGTAATCTGTACTCAATGCTACTCTACGAATGTATGCTGGTAGCTCAGGAGGTGCTGTTGACTCATATTCTAAGCTTTCATTTCCAGCACTTTGAAAATGCATATATATGTTTCATAAATATTTGCCGAGTGCTGAGTTACTTCTTTTATGAAATGACTCAAATGTTGAGATGTTTCTGTGGAAAACATACTACCCAAATAAACTAAAATTCCATGAAATACAGTAGAGATGGCAGCACCCTGGAATGACTACTGTAGAAAAATCTGAAAGAACATTTCAGTTTAATATTAGACATAAAAGCTGTCAAATGCTGGCTGAGTTTGAAGTCATTACATTCTATACATGCAAAGAGCTGTTGCCAGTATTAGGCAGTTAATTCACATAATGCTGCAGTATCCTAAAGGGGTATAAGGAGGGTGAGGCAGTAATAGTTACTTCTTCATGGCTGCTCCTGAGTGTTCTGTAAATGATCATTGTCTCCTAAAGACATGGGGAACAGCTAGAGAATTAGTCTAGGTAACAGCTTTTTAACTGTCTTCTGTCGCTCTCATGGGCTAGAGAGAGATCCTGATACGGGATTCTGGAATCCTTGAACACATGAAACCTAGCATGGCACAGACTAGACAGCATCTTGTGAGTCACGAATGTACTTAGAGTCTGGGGGAGAAGAACATAGCCTGTCCTGCAGGGCTGTACCTGCAGACTGCACAAGCCAGGCTGCAGGAGGAGGCTCTAAAACTGCAACAGAGCGGGGATAGCCCTTTGTTCCTCAGTGATGTGACTGATTTGGGTGAATAATTCCACATTCTATTGGGGAATAGAAACTACTACTGCTGGTAGGAGGGCAGTTAGGAACCCTTGTTCTTGGGGGCAAAGTTGGGAGAACTTGTGACTAGGCCTTCCACACACCTCTCAGGTTCACCAGAAGTCAAGGTGCACAAGGTATCAAGTCTTCCTATTGGGCCATGCATGATAGGCTGATATAAAATATTGTCAAAAGCTAAATAGTCTACTTCAAACCGGGTCATGGAGAGTCAGTTGCAGTGTGGCCCATAGTTGGGCCAGGAGCCTTTCTTCTTTCTTAGGCTGCTGGAAAAGCGATGATCAACAAAAATACCCCTTCAGGGTTCCTCCTCTTTCTGCACAGCTGGCAGAACTCAGAAATGTCTGTGCTTTGCCTTGACTGCTATGACATCCCCTGTCCTCATAGAAAACCCAACTTGAAAATCAGCATCAATATCAGGTAGTTGTGAATGTAAATCATTCACAGTAGATGTGAATCTTATCTCAGCAGAGCAGATAGAATAAAAAACGATTCCCAGCTCTCTTCTGAGCCCCTCTGGATATGTTGGCATCTCAGCCCGTTGCTTTCCATATTCAAGCCAACTTGGCTTTAATCGGATAATTGTCCTTTTCCTAGATACAGACCCCAAACCTGTATTTCCTCAGAATGACCACATTCAGCTTATGTACAACGGTGGGCAGAATACTAGGAGTTAAAGGCATACTAGCCATGAGTAGCAAGTTCCTTGATTTCTCTGGCAGTGAGAGCTCTCCTTTACAAAAATAGGCAGATTCTGCCTCTCAGTGCTTGTAACAGAATCCTGGATCGAAGGCATCCTTAAAAACAAATAAATACACAAAGATGGCTCCTGTTCATAAGAGTAAGCATGAAAGGTTTCCTTCCAGGGCTAAGGTTTGCTCCAATTTGAAGTGTGTGAACCTGGTTCGTTCATTTGTCTGCTTCCCGTGATGCGGCCCTCTTCTCGGATTCCATTCTTGATGTCTTTGCTGCCTTTCACAGACATTCAGCCATTGTTGTCTTCTGTAACTGTTCTTCATCTTCTCTCTATTGAAAAGGAGGGAGGAGAAGGGGGAGGGGAGTAAGAAAAGTGGGGGAAATGGAGGGCATGTTGGGGAGTGGAGGGGGATGAAAGAGGGATGTGGGTGGGGAGAGGAACAGGAGGGAGGAAAACATGCCATCTTATTTCCAGCTCAAGTTTCTAATTTTAGTTTCACTGAATCCCATTGCTGGTCACAGGGGCTGGGGAGACTGTAATAAACTGAGTAGAAGATTCAGAGATGATAAATGAGATACCACTTAAACTAACGTCATAAAAGAGACTTCCTGTTTGCATAAGTTCATTGGCACTGGCAGTCATTGCGAGGAACCAATTATCTTTCTTTCTGCACAATTACTGTCACAGAACGATTCACTAAATAAGTCTGCCTGCTGGTACCAAGTCCTTCTTAAGTGTCTTTAGTCAATGGAGACTGAATTTTCCTGTTAGTGCTTTGGCGTAGGTGTGTCTCAAGGGACCTGGGCTTTTTAAAAGTAACCATGGTTTTGTTGTTGTTCTTGTTAGTTTTGTCTTGTTTGGAGCCAGGGTCTTTCTATGGAATGCAGGTTGGACTGGATTTTTATGTCGCAGTCTCTGGAATACAGGGATTACATGTATGCGCCATCATGCCTATCCTAAATGAGTCCATCTTAATTACTCATCATTTTCTCTTTCAGTGTAAGAGCAAGCTTAAAAACAGGACACTTTAGGCATGATTTCATGGGAAGAAATTCTTCAAGGGCCTATTCTTGATATGTTATTGAGATTTAACTATGTGTTGATTTAATATGGTTTATTGTAATCACATTGAGAGTATTAATTGGGTGTGTTTTATTTGATAAAGCTTTCTGCGACTGTTCTTTATCCTTTTAAGACAATAATGATTTAAGAAAATGACACTGTGAAATGATGTAATCATTCGCATCCTCATTACCTCAGTCCAAGATAGAAAAATTAATCCTTGACCTCCAATTTATTATGGGATCTTTCTTTAAAGTTTAAAACTAAGTAAAAAGAGCTCAATTTTAATATTTAAGGGCAACCAAAAGTTCAGAAATGTAGATCATCATTCTAAGCAGAACAACTTCCTGTGCTGAGCAGAACACTTAGTAGTTGGTGTATCTTTCCAGGCTTTAAAAGGGGGGCCACGGTCTGGTTGTATCATCAGTGTTAAACTCATCGATTCTTTGCACCTGCTGTCGGCCATTGGCAGATGAAAACAACACACACGTGTCTTCTTTTCAGAACTGTTCATAATAATGTTTGTCAAGGAAGGACTTGGCTGTCTCTAAGGTTCTGCAGAGTTTGGCTGCTGGTCTGCAATCTTGCCTCAGGAAACCACTACAGCTTCCTACACTCTGTTGCCCCAGGCTCCTCACTGCAGAACAGAACACCAGAATCACCAGGCACTGCCAGCCCAGTGGTACCCAGCAGGCATCTGGCAGCTGAACATAAGGCATGAATTCTGCCTCTTTCCATTAGTGTGCACCTTTAAAAACACTGTTTGACTTATCTGGAGTTCTGGATTTCTCTAGAGAAGCAAGATAAACAAAGACACACACACCTGTGCACACATATCACACACACCTGTGCACACTATGTATGATCAATCGTGTATGATAAATCAGATAAAATGGAGAGTCCAGCACCTTGTCTGACTCTACATATGATAGTTAAGATGACGTTATTCTTAGTCATTCTGACTATAATACTTCTGTACATGGAAAACTGAGCCAAATGCCTGATACGATGAGCACGATCCTAGTCTGCTGTGAAGTAATAACAAAGGCATGAGATCCAGTAGACTTCATCACCACTGCGAGCTGATTCCCTCGCTTATTGGAAAGTCTACCTCGAGCTCTTGGGAACTCTGAAAACCACAGACCAGGGTTAGGGCTTCCGAAGTTAGCTTGGTTCTGATAAAACGATTAAGTGGAGTTTATAAGGACCAGAAAAATAAATGAAAGCACACAATGCTTGTTTCCTTGATCTACAGCGTTCTTATTATGATTAAGCCAATTATGTTGTTAATGAGAGAACAAACTGGGTTTCTTAGAAGCATGGTTAAGCTATTGTTTTTTTTTAACAGTACTATGGTTGATACAATATTATGAGATGAATGAAGCCACAAGGAAAGCAAAGAACCATATCAATTAAGGAAACTGTCACAGGAGATGTTTCCTCACAGACAGTGTTTAACATTACTGTTTGGAAAGACAGATTTGCTTGAGAGAGCCGGCTGTTGTTCTCTTTATATTCCATGCCACTGTGCAGAGAAAAGCATCACAAGAAATTGAAAAATGCTTTTCCATAAAACATATTAAAGTGATGACACAGTAAAATACAATTCATTGACAGTTCTAGTTTATTCCAGATGGCTTTTCTTCTTCTGTATGTCCCTTGGGACAGAGGACTAAAATCCTAAGTCAAAAATTGAGAACATGTGAACAGACAGAGAGTGCTTATTCTACAGTGCGAGTGGCATGCCAGGAAACACGATTCAGAGGCGGGTATGTTATTCTAGCGCGTATGTTACAGGACACGACTCAGAGGCAGGTATGTTATTCTAGCGTGCATGTTACAGGAC
>JAQHUG010000091.1:256470-278205 GCA_028555095.1 Dicrostonyx torquatus | reverse complement strand
TACATGGTGGTCAGAACTCAGCGTCTCGTAGTTGAGCCGAGAGTTTACTCACTGAGCCCCCTACTTTCTGTTTACGACTGGTTCTTACATAAACATTGTTCCTAAAAGGCCAAGATGGAAGCATTGCCATCTGCATTGAAAGTCATAGAAATGTCATGCTCATGTTATTAGCTTTCATGCGCACATTATTTGCCTCTCAGATTTTATTATGTTATTTATTTTGAAAGGATTGATACAATCAGTGGCTAGGAGAGAAGCGCCAAAACAGATTTTCTGCACCAGTCGTCACACGAAGCATTCTCAGTGGCGCTTCTTGTTGGTGTCTGAAGACATCAAGCAAAGCTTTGACTCAAGGAGTTTCTTCTTTCAGGGTTTTCCTTCCCACTCCATTTCCCATGACTTACCCCTCTATTCACGTCAGCCTAGGTCTCATATCCCACCCTTCCTCCATTACTGCCTTTCTCATCTCCTCGTCACTTCATAGGCTGGCATCACTGTGGACATGGTTTATGTGACTTGTTAATTCCCTCTCTTCCTCGAGCACAGTGAAAGCTGCACAAGGACACGCCTTTTGAATGTGTTTGTAAGCCATCTTGTGCCCTATTTTGAAGTCATTTTCTTCTCCATCCCTAACACCGAATCACCTACATTGGGAGCCATGCCCTAAGCCACCCATTTATTGTGAATAAACTTTGCTGGAACTTCCCCTCCAAGCCTGTGAAATAAATGTGACCTAATTCCCAGGGCCTGAAGTCACCGGTTTCCCCTTGCTCTGTCTCAGGGATCACTATCTGCTCCAGAGGGCATGTCATGGGTCTGATCCTCACACATAAACGTTGTATATATGAGTTTGTTTTTCACCTGTTGGATCTACGTATGCATGTGTGGTGTCTGTGTGTGAGTACATGTGCTATGGATGGTGGGTGACCATGGAGACCAGAAGAGAGTATTGGGTCTCCTGGAGTAGGAGTGACAGGCAGTTCTGAGCCACCCATTTTGGGTGCCCGGGACTGAATTCAGGAAAAGCAGCAAGTGTTCTTAACCATTGAGCCCTGTGTGTATGTACTTTTAAGTACACGCTTTTGTTTTTCTGGTTTTTTTTTTAATTGCATGGAATGTTTCAAGAAGTGAGATAGTTAGTTACCTTCTTAAAGAACTGTTAACATCACCAGGTAAACAGCAGGAGACTTGCATTACAACACACTGACATGACCGCAGATCTACGATGGCAGACTGAGAGGAGAATGCATCAAGAATCCCACTGATGTAACTATAGACCTATGGTAGCTAAGGGGACGAGGGAGATGCTGCCAAATCAAAACACGTCGGCATGACCGTAGATCTGTGATGACCAGCTGTGGGGGTAATACCTCCAAACTTGAGCAATAACCATAAAGTTTCAAAGCATACTATGCATAGGGGTCATACTTAGAAGATCCTCAATGTGCCATTCCAGATGTTTCCAATGAGCTGTAGTATGTAAATAAGAGATTACTGTAGGAGAAAATTTAGGGCCGGCAAATGTTCAGCTATTGTGAGAAAAAAAATAACTTTTCCAGTTTTTGTCCTTTTGGAAATAGTTATGGTCATTCTTGATAACAGAATTGACCTAATGCATTATAGAAAGGTTTCTTACGAAATAAATGTTGTTTCACAAAGCCATTCATTTAAGGGTGAGTTTAGCTTTGGGTGATGATGCATGTGAAAGGTTTATGATCTATGTTGCGTACGGATGACAGATGCTTTTGTCTGGGAGAAACTGCAAGCTTCTGAGAATCCATGCAAGCTGCCATTGTAGCAATGTATCACTCTGAGGTGCTAAAATCACAGGGAGGAGCATGTAAGCAATGCCAACGCAGATGCAGAAAGAGGAGCCGTTGAGATGATATGATAAAGTGGAAATTTGTATTCCTCAGACCAAGCTAGAATTTATGCTTGATAATAAAACAGCAAAGGGCTTTCAGACATCGAATACATCCTGAGTGTTAAGACCATAAATCTAGCAGCTGAAAACCTTTATTCTTGCTCAAACAGGGTGGAAGAAAGTCTTTATTATTTTTATTAAGTTTCTTCCTCACGATGCTTCAAAAGAATTAACTTTAGAAAATTACTAGATGATATTTTTTCTCTCTCAATTAGAATAGCGTGTATTTGATTTTCTGAAAAGTTCACCTACTCTTTTTTTTCTCCCAAGAATTATGCTGATATCCTCTAAATAAATCCTAGGTGAAAGAGCTAGTCATTTTTGTGGAGAAGAAATTACTTAATCTTCCCAAATAAAGTAGGTCTGTGATCATAGGCAATGTATGTAGGTCACCAAAACAAATGACTTTGTGTGCAACATGCCTGTACAGCGAATTTCAGGGGGTTGCTTTCAACAGTGAGATTCTTTTAGTAAATAAGTGAAGTAGGTTATTTTTCATGAATTTATATTAATATAACAATCAGTCCTAAGGAATTTTCAATAAAACGGCCCATTTCCCTCACAATAGTTTATGAAACCAAAAATTCCAAACTTTCTGATGTTTTTGCCATGGTGATTTTTAATGTTTTATGCCCTTTTCAAATTTTTGAATAAGAATTGAAATCATACAAATCAAGCTTTCATTTGAGAGACTAAAAAGACACCTGAGACTCTTGCTATTTTCTGCTCCTGCGGTGTGATTATGGAATGTCCCTCACAGGCTCGTGTATTGGTGCTGGGCTGCACAAGGAAATTCCGCTGCCGGTCAGGGGGAATGAGGGCAGCTAGATCACAACATATTGGTGATTTCATTGACAGCTGGTGGGCTTTTGAAAAGTGACAGATTCTGAGGACCCCGATCTAATCAATGGATTAACCTGGATGGATCCAGAGTATGATGGCAGTATGGGAGGTAGGGTGCAGAGCCTCACAGGAGTCAGAGAATAAAGTTGATGACGCAGCAGGAATCTATTAGACATGTTCTAGAGACGAGGGAGGAATCTGCATGGAGAAAGGAGTACAGACCTGGAGATTAATCAGAGTAACCTGAGTCCTGTCTAAAGCAGGGCAACAAATCGTGAGATATACAATGAGAGACTCACTAGAGAAGGTCAGGGAAGGGGAAAAAAGGGGCTAGAGTGCTCTTGAGCAAGAGGCACAGAGAAATGATGGGACTGTGATCTGGCTATAGAGGTATGGCTGTTCACACCTGGGCACATTCAACTGGAACAATAAAAGTGCCCGAATCAAATCACAACAAAAATCATAAGAATTTGGGAAGTAAGTTCTGGCAATTAAGGTACCCTGACAGGTAGTTTAACTTTTCTCATGTGTTTTGATCAATGTCATTTGATTTTTTTTTATTCCAGCGACAACAAAAATAAAACAGCATACAACTCAGTGTCACCATTTCATCTATAATATCAGTGTATGATAGAAATGGGAAGACATAGTCAGACAAATGGGAGTGTTTGGTCGGCCATGAAGGAGGAAAGTTACATTTTTAAGAAGCAAGGAAATCATCTACCTAAAATCCAGCTTTGGACTTTAAAGACATGTTATTAAAAACATACACAAGTATGGAATGAGCATCACATGCAAAGGTCTTCTGCCAGATATTCACGTAAGGCGTTTCCAAGGGAAGGCACATGCTTGCACTGTGAGTCGACCCATCAACCCTATTCATGAAGCACTAGCTTGAAGGAGTCATTGATAGGAGAGAGTTGTCTAGACTTCAGTATTTGGCAGATATTTTATTATAAATAAATAATATGCCAGGCATCTGCAAGACAGTGTCAAGGACAGGATCCCTGTTTTGAGGGAAAAAGTGAAGTGTCGGGAAGTTTTACCTGCTACCGTTAGCTTGAGTACTTAGCTTAAAAAATGTTTTGATGAGTTCAGTGGCAATGTGCACTGAAGTGGTGCTGTTGTTGTTATTGTTGTTGTTATTACACAGTGAACTGCATCAACATTCAAGATGAGCATGGCTCAGTGATCCAGTATTTTCTGAGTGGCTACTGTGAGCATGGACAAGGATACATTCGAAGTAGATCAGTGGGCTTTCATGTAACAGTGTAGAAACCATACTTCCAGATCAATGACTACAAATCACATCTAAGACAGCTACCATTTTTTTCCCAGCTCCAAGTGGTATCAAAGAAAACTAGCAATGACTTCTAAAAGGGATACAAAGTGTTCTGATCATTTCTAAGTAAAGATTTGCTTGAACCCTCATTTATTTTTTCCATTCCTAACATACAGAACCACTACAGTGATTGGTCACTGAGCGTCACACATCTGCTTTCTTGGCCATTAAAAAGCCACTTCATGGCTTTGTTCTGGTGCACAGTAAACGTGAATCCTGTTAGGTTTGCTCCCTGCCTGTATCCATCTCACTCTTGCAGATTCTCCTTCCAGGTCCCGGCGCCGTAACACCTTCTACAGCACTCTGCATTCTCGGTATCTCAGAATGAATTCATGACAAGTAAGAGGTCTCGGCAGGTGGTGGAAGATAAACTAATCTAGCGCCACAATTTACCCCACTCAGTTGCCAGAACACAGGCTGCTGGATGGTCTTTCTTCATTCTTGGCAGCAAATGCAGGGATGCTCCTGGTTGAGGCTCCCGGCCTCGGCTCTCGGCTCTCGGCTCTCAGCACTTTAGCTCCAACGCTATTCTCTTCACCAGCCAAATGGCCTCATTAATGGCCTCCACATCCTCCTCCCTGGGAAATGAGTTGTCCTCTCTGAGCTTCACTTTTGTCTTTTACACATCACCCCTCTAATTTGCTTCCCTTGGGAGGAAGTCAGACAAATCATGGCCCTTTGTAGATCTTGATCATGAGTGGGCAGCTGTCTTTCCAGCTGCTAACCGCGAGGTTGGGCCCCGTCTGAAGCAGTCACAGAATCTGGCTGGTTATCTATGAAGTGTAGCAGGCTAATGACAAAACCAGCTAATGAAGCAGAGGAAGCGTTTAAGAATATCCATGTGGATATACTCATATAGATATGCACTCACTCTTGTGTATATCTGTGAGAAATGTTTTGATACTGAGGGTGTAAAAATTGCCAGAATAAAAACACAAGTACGCATACACATACACAACACAGACCAATGACCACGGAAGAGAATCAGACTTTCTCAGACCATCGCTTCTCAGGACTAATATCCTAATCTCCAAAAGGGAATACGCAAGGTTTTGTGGAACATACTGTGAATCAAACTGCCTATAGGTCATCCAGTTAGTACTGTCGTATGATGTTGTGTGATGATGTAGAAAGATATTCTCACTTACCCCAAAACTTAAATACATAACACTAGTATGAAAAGAAAAGCCTGCGATACAGCAGTGAATACATCACTAATGGATTACATAAAGATGAAGAAAGACGAGGCTAAAACACAGACATCGATGCAGAAGTAGACGTAGCTGTAGATGAAGATAATGTAGGATGGCTACTTAGGGGATGAAGATCTCACTGTAATAGCGTTTTTAGAAACTGATGTAGTAAAAA
The DNA here is from genome assembly GCA_028555095.1 of Dicrostonyx torquatus. NCBI lineage: Eukaryota > Metazoa > Chordata > Mammalia > Rodentia > Cricetidae > Dicrostonyx > Dicrostonyx torquatus. The sequence goes on along the minus strand of JAQHUG010000091.1, from coordinate 272,728 downwards.
TGAAAAGGAATAAATAATAAGCAGCATAAAACAATAAATTGAATGCAATGTGTGTGCCATAGTAATTTGCTGAAGTCACTGTGCTGGACAGCAGTCCCGCTGCCAGACTGTCACCTGCTGCATCGTGTCTTGAAACAACCCCAACTTCTAGACATTTGGCTTTTGTCAAGAGACATTCCGCAAGTTAAATGTTGCATAAGGCAGTGAACCCAAGCTCTCAGGGATACAAAGTGCAGTGATTAGGAGAAATTAGGTTTGGAGCATATGAAATTCTCTGTATCCTCCTGAAAGGTTTTCAAGTTCAAAGTTTTATTAAGAAAACGGGACTATTCTCTCTTACCTACTGCCTGGCCACTTGCTATGCTTCCTAACACGTACTTTGAATTATTTGCCCATGTTAACATGCAGCTTCTCACTACCCTCTGTACACACAGAGTCATTCAGTATGCAACAGAGCGGCGCTCATTGAGCTCTCTGAACTTCAGGGTCTGAGCAACCATCTGAGGAAGCATTGAGAATCAGCATTTCCTGACAATGGGCATTCACTAAGATGTCAACATTAGTGACTGACAGAATGGAAGCAAAATGATTTTTATATTTATAATCTATGTGTTTTCTCTTTGCCACTTCTCATGGATATTTATGGCAATAATCAGAAAACCTCTAAGTATCTTCTTTAATCATATATAACTTACTTAATGAAATGATAAACATTACTTTAGCAAAGATGGTTTTGTGTTGAAGAAGAAGACAGTATTGCCTCAAATGTACTAAAAAAGAAATAGAAAATTATTGCAACAGGGTATTAACTCTGTTTGGGGCTTCTGATTTAATTCTTACTTTCACGTGGTGCAAACAAATACTAAACAACTGTCTGAAGGAGGTAGAAAATAATTTACTAAATATTGTATTGAAAGCCTTAATTTAGGTTCACAAAAGGATTCATTAACCTGGTGGCATTCATTAGTCTGTATACATTTAAGACCCCCACAGAAATGAAGGTGTTCCATATGTGTGTGTGTGTGTGTGTGTGTGTGTGTGTGTGTGTGTGTGTACTTATGTATGTCCATGTCTTAGTTTCTTTTCTATTGTGGTGAAGAGACATCACAACCAAGGCAACTAATAAAAGCAAGTGTTTATTTGGAGGGTTACAGTTCAGAGGGTTAGTCCGCGACCTCACAGTGGGGACTATGGCAGCAGGCAGGCAGGCACAGTGCTGGATTAACTGACCTATCACATCTGACCCCCGTGAAGAAAGCAGAGAGAAAACTAACTGGGAATGGCCTGGGCTTTTGAAACTTCAAAGCCTTCCCGCAGTGACACACTTTCTCCAACAAAGCCACGCCACCTAATCCCTCCTAAACAGTCCACCAATTGGGAACCGAATATTCAAATATTAGTGGGGGAGGGGGGAGTGGACCCTTTTCGTTGCAACAACAACAGAGAAATGGAGTTTCACCCAATTAATTTCCTGAAACGACAGCAGTACATAAGACATGGATTCACAGAAATTCAAGATACTGTTACCATACGGCGCAGAATTGAACCTTGGCAGATGGATCCAGAGCACAGTGACTGAGGGACGCACACGCCATGCAGACAGAGCTAACATGGGGAGTTTTAGTGGAGGAAGGAAGGGAAAGAGGGAGAGAGAGAAAGGGAGAGGGAAAGAGAGAGACAGAGAGAGGAAGAGAAAGAGGAAGAAGAGGTAGAAGTAGGCAGAGTTCCCCGTTTTTAAAGGGACAGGCTACAGCCTGCCCTACAGGCATGCTTTACACACTCTGCCGGGTCCCCGGGGGTCAGGACCAGGGGATGTCAACAGATATAACACTAGTAGTGTATTCATACACGTTTTCACGGCAGTTATGGGGAAAATTGGAATTAACAAAAGGAGCAGCGCCTCCACTGCTGCCATCTGGTGGACGAGGGATGGGAGTGCAAGCCAACTCGTTTCTCTGAGGTTCAGCACAGAAATCCAACTGTGAGGCTTAGACCGGTGAAGAAAACTAAATGTGCAGCAAAATTGAAAGGGAAAGGCAGCCCAAACCCCTCAGTGAACCGAGTGCACGGATGGGCAGTACTGAGGACTCAGCTGGAGTGTAAGACCCAGGGAGCCCCCATGGAAAAGCTGGCTAGCTAATGCCCACCAGCTCCTCTCAAGACAGTGAACCCGATGGTCTTCGTTAGCATTTGCGAGCTCGTGTGCGTGCACACAAAACTAAACAAAAATAAAAGCCTCAGGTGCTGTAGAGATGGCTCCTTGGGTAAGCGCTTGCTGCACAGACAGGAGGGCCTGAGTTTGGATCCTAGCACCAAATCGAAACAAAAGAAATCAAACAAAAATACAACAGGGTGGGCAATAGAGTCGGTAGAATTACTGGAGCATGCTGGCTGGCAGCCTTGTTCCAGGATCAGTAAGACCCATTGTGTGTCAAGTGAGCAAGTCAGAGAATGATAGAGCAAGATACCCCTACCCTCCTCTGGCTTCTGCATGTGGGTGTCTCCCTGTCAACTGCATGCCCTTCACACATATACCACACACACACACACACACACACACACATGCACACACACACACACGGGAGGGGGCATCAATAACTAGAAGCTAAGTATGCTGCTAAGAAATGAGACTTTTTTTTGTAAAAGTGAGAGAATCTCAAAGATTACAGTAAAGTTAAAAATAATAAGCAAATGAGGCTAGAAAGGACCACCCAAGCTTAATTTATGAAATAGAGAAGTGTGTGTGTGTATGTGTGTGTGTGTGTGTGTGTGTGAGAGAGAGAGAGAGAGAGAGAGAGAGAGAGAGAGAGGAGAGAGAGGAGAGAGGAGAGAGAGAGAGAGAGAGAAGCAGAGACAGAGACAGAGCAACAGGAGTTTTCTCCATCAATGCTCAGCCCATCTGGGGGTCTAGTTGGCTCTTCCTTGCATGCTGTCATCAAGTGACATTATTTTTCAGTGACTCCTGAATGTAACAAGGATCGCTTACATGAGCAAAGGTGGGAAATTACTTACTGGAACAAATTTCTACATATGTACTCCGTGATAAGATTCCTTCTTATTTATTTGCCTCTGAGGGAAGATTGCTCTGTAGAGCTGACTGAATCTACTTGTGAGAAAGACTCGAGCCCCTAAGGCTTCTCTACCACATGAAATTGGGATGAAATAAAATATTTTTGAAAAATCCGAGAGCAAGGTTTGCAGTGAAACAATTTTGGGGAGGCAGTGATTTACCTTGTGTTTTTTATTATCTAAGTTAAGTACGTTTATCAGGGAGATGGGCTTTCTAGAAGCCAGAGTAGGAGACCTAGGTGCTGAAATGCCTCCCAAGCCACCTTACAGAGTAGTCTGCCTCTACACACGTGTTATGTGGAAATACACAGTCGGTGTTTGAAAAGAAAAACAGCTTGTTACTGTTAATATATGTGGCTTCAAACAATACCAACAAAGTGAAATAAATACATTGAAGCAAATCACAGAAGTTGTCTAATTGTGTCTAAGCATGTCTTGTTGGATTACTAGATAAACAATAAAGAAACAAGTAAACCCATAATCAAATATGATACATTTCTGGTTAACAGCTAATTTTGTGTGTAACTGTGTATTGTGTGTAGGTACATGTGTGTACAGGTCTGTGTGTACATATGTGTACATACTTGTGGAAGCCAGACATCAACTTCAGGTACCATCCACCTTGTATTTTGAGACAAGACATGCCACTGGCCTGAGGCTTAGTGATTTGGTTAGCCTGACTGCCCAGTATCAGGGATTTGCCTGCTCTGCCTCCCCAGGACTGGGACTATGAGCACACACCACCAAGCCTAGCTTTCAAACAATACTTTTTAGACAAGTTAGAATCAGAAGTTATAGCCTAATCATGTAGTGTGCAAGGCAAAGGAACCATACTCAGGGAAGAAAATGGTTGAAAGTCGTCTCTCCTCCTACTGTCAGAGCCTGAAGGCGAAATCCACGAGAACCTGCTTAAAGGGGCATCAAGGATTTATTGGGATACACTCGCGGACACACAACGAGGTAAGCAGCCACATGGTCTTCCATTCTGCTTAGGTGTGAAAGGAACCAGCAGTCCAATCTCCAGCCACCCTATGAGGGGAGGGGCAGATAGCCCAAGGTCATGGGCAGAGTGAATACCGCTTTTGTCTAAATACGGTTCTAAACCTAATACAAAACTATATACAATAAGAAGAATTATCAAGTATTATTCAGGACAAAGAAAGGATAATAGAATACACAAAAATAGAACTACAACCAACAAGAATAATGTCAGGTAAGAAACACATACTAAATGTTCAGCTTGTAGGTAATTGGCAAATAACAGAGATTATTCCAGTAGCTGCCCTATCTTGAAGAGTCTAAGTCTTGTACATAATATACCTTAGCTACAAGAGACAATGTTCTCTCTGTTACTAATAGGCAGATCTCTGTGAGTTTGAAGCCAGCATTGTCTACTTAGCAAGTTTCAGGCCAGCCAGGCTTACATAGTGAGGCCTTGTCTTTAAAAAAAGGAAAAAAAATGACCAGGTGGTGGTGGCATATGCCTTTAACCACAGCACTCAGGAGGCAGAGGCAGGAGAACCTTTGTGAGTTCAAGGCCAGCCTGGTCTACAAAGCAAGGTCCAGGACAGCCAGACCTGTTACACAGAGAAACCCTGTCTTAAAAAATGAAACAAACAAACAAAAATGTATAAAATAATGAAGCTAACATGAGCTGGTTCAGCAGTTAACCCCTGAGGCCTGCGATGTGGGATGCAAATTCCTGAATGATCTCCATAAGAACCCACTTTACAGATGAAAAGGCTGAAATCAAGAATGCTGCAGATCTATACCTAAATGTTCTTGTACTATTTCTGGCCCCTTTAAAAGTCACCCATTACCTGTCCCCATGTCTGATCCCTGTATCTTTCACAACTTTTAAAATAAATTATTAGAGACCACCACATATAAAGTCTGAATGGTCAGTAATTGATAGACAATAAGCTATCTGTTCAAATATAGTCTCCTCTTGTTGACATAGCAAATCTTCACTTATATTTCATGATACTCTATTTCTCATTCTGGAATCCAAAAATTTCACCTCCTGATCATGCAAACAGAACTTAGCCGTATATGAGAAAGAAAAGCTATTTCTTCTATTTAGCCAATAGGCACAACTGTCATTAGAGAAAGGTGATTCTTAAAAGCGTGACTGATTTGTTGCCATTGATTAACATTTAACTAAAGCAGCCATAGAAAATGACTGTATTATTGAGAATTACACTCATCCGTTGTTATATGAGATGAGATTATTGAAATGTGACTCACAGGAAGCAACTTATCAAAAGGCACAAACCTAAAGAGGGGAGCATCCATTTCCCTTCTCCCAGTATTCTGGTACCATCCATCAATAGGACTGAACATTCTTGTAATTTGTTTTAAAAACAACATTTTGTATTCTAGATGTATCTTCAGTTGAAATGAAATAAAGGCCACTTTTCTACAAATAAATAGTCACCAAGAAACCAAGACTGACATCAGAGATGATGTTTTCTGTAATGCATAGTTCAGACATCAAGGCTCTAAGCCCTAGATTAAAATGTCAGTGTGAAGTCAGCCTTGGACAGTTTTCCTCATGGAATATCATCCCAAAGCTACACACTGTCAACTCTGCATGTTATTTCCAGGAATCGTGTGACTGTCATGGATTTGTCATTGTGAATGTTGTTTGGGAGCTGTCATCACACGAGGTCACCACAATTCAATCTTACACTTTGCAGTCTCTCCACATTAGGGTGATAAGCTGCTTTGCCAGTCAAGCTGGCCAGGGAAGCAAAAGCCCAACTTCAGACCTTCACCTCTCTCTCCTTTCCTCTAAATCCAGTCACCAGTCTCACCCTCAGCTCTGTAGCAGACTACCAATGTGACCCTCCTCACTCTCTGTCCCCATCCCAGGGACAGATCCTGGGGGAACACCCTGCTTTCCTCCCTCCCCTCTTCCCTTTCATTCCCATCTCTAAGTGTCAGTTCCCATTACCTAGAGATACATTCTACCCAGAACACTCAGTGACCACATTTATCAGGATGCTACTAGACAACACAGAGCTACCACACCAGAACCAGAAAGGGCAATCGAAACCAAGGAACAAAGGATCCACCCAATAAAGACAAAACCAGATATCAGCACCTAGAATTACAATCATCCCAGAGCCAGATATGTAGGTACCAGCATAAAACTATAATCAACCACATCCAGGAGAATGTCTACATGAGAGCCCAGTTACCCTTCTATAGACGGTGCTGAGAAATGTAACATACTTGAAGCACAACATGGATGTTAAAATAGCCTTGATGAATATGGTAGAGGTCCTTGAAGAGGAAATTAGCAAATCCATTAAAGAACTCTATAAAAACACAGATAAGCAGTGGAAGAAAATAGATAAAACATTTCAAGACCTGAAAGTAGAAATAGAATCAATTAAAAGAAACTAAACAAAAGAAAATCTAGAAATGAGAAGTTTAAGAACTCAAAAAGGAACCTCAGAGGAAAGCCTGACCAACAGAATACAAGAGATAGAAGAGAGAATCTCAGACATTAAAGATAGGATAGACAAATTGGATGACTTGGTCAAAGAAAATGTTAAATCTAAAAAAAGAAAGAAAGAAAGAAAGAAAAGGAAAATTCTGGAAATCTGGGACACCATGAAAATACCAAATCTATGAATAATATGAATAGAAGAAGAAGAAATCCAGGTCAATGGCACAGAAAATATTTTCAACAAAATCATAGAAGAACATCTCCCAGGCTGGAGAGAGGGCTCAAAGGTTAAGAGCACTGGCTACACTTTCAAAGGTCCTGAGTTCAACTCCCAGAAACCACATGGTGGCTCACAACCATCTGTAATGAGGCCCTCTTCTGGCCTGCAGGGACATATGCAGGCAGACCACGGTATACTTAATAAAAATAAATAAATCTTAAAAAAAAATAGAACATTTCCCTAACTTAAAGAAGGCAGTGCCGATCGATCAAGATACAAGAAACATAGAGAATATCAAATAGACTGGACCAGAAAAGACATTTCCTCAGGCACATACACTAAATGTACAGAAGAAAACAAAAGAATATAAAAAAGAGAAAAATGGCCAAGTAACATATAACAGAAGCTAACTGAAGTTATAAACCAAATGGACCTAACAAATACTTATAGAACTTTTCACCCAAACACAAAAGAATATACCTTTTTCTCAGAACTTTCACAGAATGTTCCCCAAATTGAGCATATACTTAGACACAGAGTTAGTCTCAACGGATGCAAGAAAATGGAACAAGAACAAAAACAAAAACAAAAAACCTTGCCTCCTATCTGTCCACCACAGATTATAGCAAGCTTTCAACAAAAATAAAACAACAAAATCTTACAACTCATAGAAACTGAACAAATCATAAATGAATGTGAAAAATGGCTCAAGACAGAAATTAAGAAAAAATTAAAAGCTGTCTAGAATTGAAGGAAAATGACAGCACAACTAATCCAAACATATGGAATACACGGAAGGCGGTTCTAAGAAGCAAGTACAAGTACATAGCTCTAAGTACCTACCTAAAAAAACCGGAGAGATCTCATTCCAGTAACTTGACGGCACACCTGAAAGCTCGAGGAGAAAAGAGAAGAAAAAACAAACTTCACCCAAAAGGATTAGAGGACAAGTAATAATCACCTTGGGGCTGAAATCAATAAAATGGAAATGAACAATGCAAACCAATCAATGAAATAATGAGTTGGTTCTTTGAGAATATCATTAAGTTCAGCAGACCTTTATCCAAATTAACTAAAAGGTGGAAAGAGAAGATCCAAATTAACAAAATTAGCGATTAAAAGGGCAACATAGCAACAGACACTGAGGCAGTTCAGAGAATCATAAGGTCATACCTTTAAAACTTGTACTTCAAACTGGAAAATCTAAAAGAAATGGATAATTTTCTCAGTGTATGCCACTTGCCAAAGTTAAATAAAGATCAGATAAACAGACTGATTATCCCTAGTGAAATGGAAGCAGTCACTAAAATTCTCCCAACCCATGGCCCCCGCAAAAGTCCAGAACTAGATGGTCTTAGCACAGAATTCTACCAGACTTTCAAAGAAAAATTAACATTAATACTCCTCAGATTACTCCACAAAATATAAACAAAAGGAGCATTGCTCAATTCATTTTTTTGAGGCCACAAGTACCTTGATACCCAAACCACAGAAGGGCCCAACAAAGAAAGAGTGTTATAGACCATTTCCTCTTAACATAGATGCAAAAATTCTCAATAAAATACTTGCAAACAAAATTCAAGAATATATCAAAAGATCATCCACCATGGTCAAGTAGACTTCATCCAGGAAATGCAGAGATGATTCAACATATGTAGATTAATAAATGTATAGATGTGCTATGATACTATGATAAGACAATCCCTGGGGCTTGTTTGTGAGCCGCTCTAGGAAATTAGTGAGCTCTAGTTTTAATTAGTTCAAAAAATAGCGTGGAAGGCCAGTGAGGTGGTGGTTTAGCCAGTAAAAGTGTTTGCTTCCGGCCCCAACAACCTAAGTATGATCTCCAAATCAACCATAAGGTGGAAAGAGAAACCCAACGCCTTCAAGTTCTTCTCCTATGTCCATATGTTGCGTCATGGCATGGCCACCAATAAATAAATGTAGATGAAAATTTAAAGAAAAGGCAGTAGGTGGAGAAGGGATTGAAGAAGATGCCCAGTGTTGCTCTCAGGTGACTGTGGGAGCGTGTGTGCATACATGCACACATGTACACACACTCTTCTGTAAAATAAGGTGCTCAGAGACTAGGTAGATTTAGTTACCAAAATAGAGAAAATATTAAAAGATTAAAATCTGAGAGCCCAGAACTTAAGTTTCAAGGATCGAAATGAAAGCATTAGAACCGTTTATGGCTTTTAAGCCTTCCTCTTCCACAGGTTCTGAGCCCATTTGCACACTTGAGTAAGGCTATGTTCAAGATTTACTTATTTTACAATAAGAAGAGAAGGCTCAGGCTGGGGAAATGCTTGCTCTATAAGCATGAAGAACCATGTTCGCATCTCAGAACCCACATTAAATTAGGATTTGGTAACACATTGTTCCTATAATCCCAGTGTTCCTAGACTGACATGCGAGGCAGAGTCAGGGGAATCTCTGGAACCTAGCAGGCCAGCAGCGTGGTGTGCTGCTGTGGACAACAAACTCTGCTTCCAGCAAGGTGGAGAGTGATCCCAGAGTTGTCCTCTGACCTCTATTCAGATGCTGTCACATGCACACAGGTGTGCCTGAGCTCACACACAAGAACACTCATGTGCACACACACTCCAACACACAGGACAGGAGGAGAAGGAAGAGGAGAGGAGGAAGTGGAAGAGGGCGAGGAGAAAACAGGGAAGATGGAGGGAGAAGAGGAAGAAAAAGAGAGTTAAGAGTAAGAGAAAAAGAGAAGGGTCATCCTTCCAATCCAAAACTGCTCTGGTTAATACCTGTTGTCGTTTTTAATTGTGTTCTTTGAATGTTCAGAGTAAAACTTAATCTTACCTCTGGGAGGGGATGTCATTCAGGCAAAATACCAAAGTGAACCACTACTCACTTTGTAAGCAAGGGGCAGCAAGTCACCAGATTTGAACACAAAGAAAATGCTGAAACAATGTACAAACTGTGCCCAGTTAACAGCGAGCTCTGCCTGGACTTCCCTCTGAAAGGGATCTTCAAGCCTGAAGGTTTTTCGACTGGCCCTGCATGAGCTTGGGGTTCAGCAGGGCTCAACCAAGGGTGCCAGGTTCACAAACCACAATAGGAGTCCACAGACCATGCTCTGGGGGAGAATAAAGAAAGGATCATTCAACTTGGTTGGAAAACAAAATAACAGAAGTCATAAGTTATGCGTGCCTTTAAAAGACTTGAAAACCAATGAGAATTCATGTCAAATATTACATTTGGTAAAATTTTGTTCAAAGGAGAAGGGATCACACTAACAGCATGAATTTCATCCATCGGGAACAGTTTCAAATGCCTGCATCCAAAAAAGTGAGCATTAGGAACAGAGTCTTTCTGGGTATGATTAGAGAGACTTACTGTGGGAGGTCAAAGGTATTCAAAGGAGGTCAAAGGAACTCTACAAGCTACCAACGACGTTTCACTAACATTGAAAACACATGTGACCTTACTCACAAATACATTATTTTATTAATGTTATTTTATGTAGTTGCTGTTATTTATAACTTGAAATATAAAATTATGCATATGTGTTGGACATGCAGTGAGGTTTTAACATATGTATACATCGTCAGCTAAACCAAGCTAGTTAACATAAGCATTTTCTTATAAATCTTATCGTTGCTCACCTGCAAGTGTGAATTCATTCCTAAAAGCTGGTGAAGGGACGGAATATGTTTATCTAAGGGTCCAATTTTCATTAGACCAGAAAAGGACACTGAAGATAGGTGTCATGCAGTATGCCTGCTAGTTTAATAACAATGTGTGGTCTGCTTCCAAATTGATGAAAACATTGTTTGTTCTCAACAAAAGAATTACATTAATATGTTTGCTATGTTCTTAAAAACATCCCTGTATGAGGGAATATATTCATTTAATTATATCTTGCAATATAAGAAGTGTTAATCTTTAATATATTGAAAGAGAAAAAACATTTATTATGTACAAAATAGTGCGTTTATTGTTCTTATCTAGTAAACATGGAGAAAAGGAAACTTCTGGGTGACTATTTGGATTTTTATCATCTACAAAGTCTCTCAGCCTCATATTTTAAGTACAACACTGCCCTCTAGCCCTCATTCTGCATGGTGAAGCTGTGTTTCAAAAGACCAAACCATTCTTTAATACATGTATTGTGTTTTTTAATTAAATAAGAATGTCAATGTTAATCCTGTCATCTTTTAATCTCAAATACTTAATTCTTTTGTAACTTTGAATTGGCTTTATCTCTTGATATTCTAAGTGATATTAAGAACAGGATTGTAGGAAATGATATAAGGCTGGAACATTGCATTAAAACGTAATTGTGACACTCCCAACACTGCATCTGAGTTGGCGAAATTGTGGGATTCCTCTAGCTGGTTACACATGGAAAGGAGTCTCTTCCAGCAATGCCTAGGGAAGCTTCCCGCACCCACTGCAGGGGTTCAGGCAGCACAGGAGTGCATTAACTACCTGAAAACACCAAGCCACAGGCTCTGTGCAATGAGAGCAAAAGCGCAACATTCATGACGTCTTGGTTCCTGTCCTACACACTCTAGGAAGCAGGAAAGGGTGGCCTGAAGCTGGGTCAAAAGCTCAACAGGAAACATATTGGCATGGTTATGGGAAGAGCTTGGGTCCTAGAAACACTTAACAAGCTAGGCTCAGTCACCCAGCTCCAACAGTTCAAGAGACAAAACAGAGGTGGGAATCAAGAATAGGTAATTTAGTCAGGCTGGACACACTGAAAAGAAGAACTAAGGTCCATTGACAATCCCCCCAAGTCCATCTTTGAAGTCATATCATAAGGTTTATGTTAATAGAGGAGAAGAGGCGTGCAGGAGCTCAGGGCTTGTGATGGTTGTGTAGGGGGTGGTGCTCAATATGGTGAAGACAGGCTAAGAGATGCTGGGGGAATCAATTCATCTCATGCTAAGCCAGACATCACCCAGGATTTTCTCTGCACTCAAGTTGATGGGAACATCATTCATTGAAGTACTTTCTTCAAAGAGGTCAGCCTATGTTTTGAGCCTGAAGAACTAACTGATAATAATAATAATAAGTCTTATTCTCGTAACTGGGTTCATTAATAGGGATGGTGTCCATTCTGGTTCTCTTTCAGCATTATCTGAGGGACTTGTACACAGCTGTTCATCCCACTAGCAAGAAGCGCTGGAATGGATTTTATTTTTCTAAAGTATATTTGTCAACAGATCAGGAAATGTAAGATCGTAAGTGAAATCCTTATTGAGCAGAACAGTAGCAAAACAGAAGCTGGGGAGTGATCTGTGTCATTAAATCAAAAAAAAATGAATATTGGGGGAAGGAGACTAAAGGGGCCATTTAAAGTAATCTGAGAAAAATGTGCTCAGACTGGAATGAGAAAAGATGGCAAGGCTGAGAGTAGGGTTGAAGAAATAATGACTGGAAGGTTCTCAATTTGATTAAAATAATAAATGCCCACTAGGAACTCAATGAACCCCCAGCAAGAAAGCCTGAGCACAGAGCTGGGGGTGGGGACATGCTGAGACCCATGCTGGAGAGGACCAGAGAGAAAACAGCAAAGACACATCTTCCACAGAGCACAGGAAGGAATGGCAACAGCATCTCAGCAGCTGTGGATGTCCACAGGAGTCCTGTGCTCAAACTAACTCAGTGTGGTACAGACTCCGTTTAGTGGTCACAAAACACTATGAGAAAAGTATGGAAACAGTCTCCTGGAAAAGTGAAAGGTTGTGGTGTTTTACACACACACACACAAAAAAAAACTCATATTGCCGGGCGGTGGTGGCGCAAGCCTTTAATCCCAACACTCGGGAGGCAGAGGCAGGAGGATCTCTGTGAGTTCGAGACCAGCCTGGTCTACAAGAGCTAGTTCCAGTGCAGGCTCCAAAGCCACAGAGAAACCCTGTCTCGGAAAAAAAAAAAAAAAAAAAAAACTCATATTCTTTTATGCAATTGTAGTTAATCTTGTCAACTTGATTGGATTGAGAAGTTTTTAGAAGAACAGTAAAGATAGATTTTCTTTAATTATTCATTTGTTGACTACTTGGCATTTCACTTAGCTTCAACTTAGCCTTATTTTTAAAATTAATTGTTAGAAACAAGTTGAGATTGTTTATTAGTTAGTAAGCCCCTATCCCGAGTGAAAAGGCTGTAAGGAAGACACGATTACTCTTCTATAATTATAATATTTGATGTTGGCAAGGCGCTTAAGTAAAGGAAACTAGCTTTTTACATATACAAAGAAAATAAGCTGGCTTTACCAACTAGCCTGGGTAAATTATGTGCTGGCATTTTTAATATGTATAGAAAATAAAGGAGTTGGTCTATAAAACTGACTCAGCCATTAAAGGCTAGGCCCACAACCAAAAATATAAGGAAATAAAGGACTTTAAAAGTCAAATTCCAGTCTTCATTTTAAAAAATGATTTATTCTGTCATTCAAAGCTGCTGAGAACATTGTGAGTACTCCCCAAAGTAAACATTAATTGTCATGTAGGAACTCAAGGTTCCAAAGCAAAGGCTGATTGGGGTTCTCATAATACAGAGATGATGCAGTTGTTTGGACATGAAGGGAAGTAGTGAGAAGGCAGAATCTGTGTTTTCTCGTTGTTGTTTTTGTTGGTCCATCCAGGCTGGGGGAAGGGCTCGGCTGGAAAAGCATTCGCACACAAGCCTGGCACATGAGTTCCATCCTTGGAACCCCATAAAGGTGGACGGAAAGAGCCACAGATTGTCCTTTGAGGACCTTTGCAGCTCCTCGGTTGTTGGGGGCTGCAGACCCTTGGCCCCTTGACTTTCTTTGCCTGCCTCAGACCCTTTGCCTGCTGGAGTGAACAGAGTGAACAACTTGTTTTCCTGTGCCTGCAGCTGCTCTAAGCACGAGACCCTCATGGGTTCCTGATGGCAAAGAGTGGATTCTGGTGGGTTTCACAGCTGGAAATCCTAAGAGCTGGTGCATGGCTATCAGTTAAGGATCCCTATAGAAGCTTCCCTGGAGCACAATAACATTGGCATTCTTGTTTCAAGGATGACCCTTGTCCTCATGTCTCTGTCTGTGTGAGTATGTTTTTAAATCTCCAACCTAGCTCCCAGCCTGCGTACCATCCCATAGTGCAGGTGCTATACTCAATGGTATGTATGCTCCATACCACACATCATGCACACGCACACACACACACTTGAATATATACACACACGCATACACACACATGTATATACACACAACAATAATAATAACAACGATGATGAGGATGCCATGCATTGATGGTGCACACCTTTACTCCCAGCATTCCGGAAGCAGGAGCAGATGGATCTCTGTGAGGTTGAGACCAGCCTGACCTAATAGTGAGTTATAGGCCAGTCGGGCAACACAGACTCTGTTCCACTCGTGCACACAAAAATTAATCATTTTGTGCCATTGGACACCCAATCTCTATGAAAGATGCCCTGTCTTTGATAATATAATTAAATAAAATTTGATCTCTATGTGATGAATCTATTTTCATTTGTGCGTATGTGTGCATGTCTGTGTAAAGATATACTACTTATGTGCCAGAAGAAGGTTTTGGAATAGGCAGCTACAGGTCCCCAGTGTGGATTCTGAGAACCAAACTCAGGCCCTCTGGAAGAGTAGCAAGTAATTCTAACTGCTGAGCCGTCTCTCCAGATTCAAATTTTGATTTCTTTACAAGAAGTATGTTCTTAACATATTCATATTAAAAGATGACTTGTCACAAATTTTTAAGTTAAAAAACTGCTGAGTTCACACAAGTATCCAAGTTATTTTTAAAGCTATTCAGTCCTATTCTTCATTTTTAAAAAATAATTTTCTTTTCTAAAGATCAAATTTTAAAAGGTGATGGGCTATGCGGCTAATTATTAGAGAATAATAATGCTAATTATATATTCCAGGTAGAAGACACTCTACTGCCCCTTTCATCTGTTAACTTTTGCCCAAAAAGAAACATGCAGCTTCTTTTATAACGCTTGAATGGGCAGCAATTTAATTTTATGCACCATCGGCCATTCAAGTTTAAGAATCTTTCCAATTACCATCATAGAGCATAAAGCATGGGTTTTATTATATTCGCAACAGAGAAATAATCTTTGAAGTAGCTGACCTTCTAGCCCTAAGAAACTGAATAAGGACAAACACTTTTTAAACTATGCAAACCTCTTGACGCTTCAATGACAGTTCCAGGTGGAATTACATAGCACCCAAGCATTCACCCTCCACATATGTGACACTAAGAAGCTCGAGGTAAACATGTGCATATTACAGCATTATCAGTAACACACAGGTATGATAATTCCCTAAGATAGCTTCTGTGGTTGTTCGAAAGTAACTTGCCCCCATAAGCTCATAGGGCGTGGCACTATTAGGAGGCGTGGCTTTGTTGCAGCAGGGGTGGCTTTGTTGGCCTTGTGTCGCTGTAGGGGTGGACCTTGAGGTTTCCTATGCTCAAAATACTGCCCAGTGTCTGAGACCGTTTTCTGTTGCCTGCAAGTTGTAGGACTCTCAGCTGTTTCTCCAGCACCACCTCTGCCTGCATGCCTCCATGCTCCCTGCCATGATGATAATGGTCTGAACTCCTGAAACTGTAAGCAAGCCCTCCCCATCCCCAATTAAGTGTTTTCCTTTATAAGAGTTGCCGTGGTCATGGAGTCTCTTCACAGCAGTATAACATAACTAAGACAGTCACCCAAGTTAGTTCTGCTCTTGTGGCTTCTGGGCTCTGTGTGTATGTGTGTTCCTTCAGCCTGATGAGCCATTGGCCAGGCTTCTTCATAATCTGAGGTCCCAACTACTTTCTCAGGCTCCATATTTTCTCCCTGTTCCTTGAGACACAAAACCTTTAGTAGAATGTTACCTATCAGTTCCACAGCCCAGGAATTTCTTTTCTAAGGACGAGGAAACCACTGTTTGTCTAGGATGACAGTGGCTCTATATCCCAGTCTCTGTGGGATGCTGAGAGGCTAATGTTGGTGGGCTCCAAAGTAAAGCTCATCTAAAGGAAATGGGACCACATTCCCCTGGATCAAGCAAGTTATTATAAACAGAGGCCTCTGATCTGCTCCCATCCATGCCCTCAGCTCTTAAAACTTCTGATCTTAGAACCAAGTTCTGGCCTTAGTGCACTAGCAGAATAAATAGCTAGAATAAAGTGTCTCTTCTTGTTGAACTTGTCCAGTCGTGTGTTTTGCTTGGACAATGTGCAGTCATGTACTGAAATAAAAAGGAATAAGGGCCAGAGTTATGTCAAAGACTCCAGTATTGACTTGCTGGTTAGAACTTCCAGATTGCGGAGGCTTGGAAAGTTGCAGATCCATAGTTAGGTTATCTTGGGCTCTCTTTAGTCCCCTTAGTAGATATTTTCTGTTCTTATACCTTATATCTTAACAGGTATATTTTCTGTTCCTATACCTTATATCTTAACAGGTATATTTTCTGTTCCTATACCTTATATCTTAAGAGGTTCTCTGCCTGTTGACTTAACATCCTGTCAACTGTGGGGTTAGATCCT
>JAQHUG010000091.1:189085-239521 GCA_028555095.1 Dicrostonyx torquatus | reverse complement strand
CTTCCTGTTGAAATTAGGATGCCATTGTGGGTCCATGAAGACTGAAATAGTAGTCAAAGGCTAGAAGGGAATTGGGGCAATAGGAAATTCATCAGAAGCATATGATTTGCTGACCATATGAAGAATCAGGGAGCATGAGGTGAGATTCCCCTCTGTAAGCTGTGAATATGTTTTATTACCATTACTTAATAAAAACGCTGTCTTGGCCTATGGTAGGGCAGAATATAGCAAGGTGGGAAATTCAAGCAGAGACAGTGAAAGAAAGAAGGTGGAGTCAGGCAGATGCCATGTAGCCACCCAAGAAGCAAGAGGTAACAAACTATGAGCCTTGTGGTAAAATATAAAATAATAGAAATGGGTTAATTCAAGATGTAAGAGTTAGTTAATGAGAAGCCTGAGCTAATAGCCCAAACAGTGTTGTGATTAATGTAGTTTCTGTGTGATTATTCAGGTCTGGGCAGCTGGGAAACCAAAGCAGAGTCCCCATTTACAGGAGCTATCACATTAACTGGACTGGTTTACATCAGCTTTCAGCAGGTCCAGGGCTTTCTGGTTTTGTAGTACCACTTGGGACCAGCATGGTGTTGACCAACTTTGGAACAGTTTGTTGTCTGCAGTTGATTTCGGATGGTGTCTACCAGTTGAGTGAAACTCTTGTCAAGAAACATACAGGCAAGTGATAGAAGTTAAAGGAAGCTTTTATATTTGGGGCTTCCCCCTCAGGAAAATGGGTGAGAAATTTAGGCTACTGATTGACAGGAGTATTTATCTGGAGTTCATTTGACTTATAAGAGGGGGATCTAAGTCTTACGGGTTTTTTTTCTGACTCTCTGAAGCTTACATTAAAGTCATGAGCTTGTGACTGATAATAGTAGTCAGGGCTTTACCAGTTTATCAGAACGCCATTAATTAATGTTAATGCTTTGAATTTTTAAAATCTCAGTATAACAATATATCATTTGTGTTTCTATACCTTAAGTTATTTTAAATCCTCATAATTTAAACTTATATCCTTAGATGTTTATAATTTAAATTATTTTATACCTTTGTAATTTATATAATCTTTAAAGTTTTTATCCAAATATTTACCATTAGATACACATAAGTTGTTGATTACTTTGAAAAGCAAGTTCCTTTAAATAGTAAAAGTTGCAACTTAAACCTGTTTATCTTTTAATATGAAGCCTGTTAGTAGGCAAACCTGACTGCACATTTTTTATCAGGTAACCTAACAACTCTAGAAAAGTAGGGCCTGGTTTTTATATGTGAAATGCTATGGCCAGGCAGCTGCTGCTGAATTGATGAAGCTACAGTTAGCTGTCTACACCATCAGAGATCTGAGAAGGATAAATTATAGCAGGAAATATAATACAAATGACCTATGTGTCAGTTAAAATGACAGATACTTACCCATTACTTAAACTGTTGCCCTAGGCTCCAGTGGTCTTATTTGCATCACTGGGAGCAGTGGTCATAGGTCTTTGACTGTCATACAGGACAGCATTGGATTTTGGCTGCCCAATGGTTAGCATTACCACTGCACAATTCAGGTGGAGTCATCATGCCCCCCACTGTCTTCTTTGGAGACCTTGGGATTTCTGATAGGAGTTAGGACCGCTGTCATAGTGATTTTTCCATTAAACATTTTAAATGCCATATTCAGCAGATCTCAGAAAAGTTTTGAGGGCTGTCTATTAAATAGACTTGATTTTAAACAAACTTTGTTTATATTTGGTTGTTCTAGGTTTAGCCTTGAAAACACACACAGAAGGCAAAAAAAAAAAAGTTTGTCCCTGTAAATGAATTACATTCACAAAAAAACTGGTCATTTATAAGGTAACTGTCACTGTCAGGCTGGGCTGACTGAAGACATCTAGAGACAAGGCCGCAAAGTGCCGGATGGGTGGGTGCCATTATAATGAGTAAGTATATGGTGTATCCGTTCACGTGCTGTGGAAAGAGGTGGAACTGAAGAAGCAAAATTATTTGTGCGGAACAGGCTGATGTGGGTGGCCTGCTTGACACTCAGGGCCATGATGACATCTGGGCCAGGTTGCTGCCCAAGGCCGGATCTGGGTCTGTGGTCCTACCCAAGCCAAGGTATGTGCTAACATTCATGGTCCAGTTAAATAAAAGCAACACATCTTTGCATAGTTAAAGATTCTACAACACTACGGTTGTGCCATGTTGATCTGAGTGCCCTGTGCTGCCACCTATGGCCATGGTGACATCTGGCCCAAGTTACAGCCAAGAGCCATGCCTGGGTCTATGGTCCTACAGGAACCAGGGTCTGTGTTGATGTTCATGGCCTATGTTGCCATCAAGGTCATACAGACACCCTGGGGTCTGGGCTACCACCTGTGGCCATGTTGGTGTCCATGGGCCATGCTGCCACTGGGACCATACTGATCTGGGTGGCCACTGGGACCATGCTGACATCCAGGCCTGAGCTGCTACCAAGGGCCACGTCTGGGTCCATGGTCCTGCAGCAGTTGGGGTCTGTGTAGATCTCAGTGGCCCTTGTTACCATAGGGAGCCATAGAAACCATGCCTGTAGAAATCAGAGGGTCGTGCCTAGTAGGCACCACCCTTCGCTGACCCTGAGGGAGATGGACCTGCCCCTCAGTGGCCACTGCAGCAGAAAAGCTGACCCCACACTCAGAAGAAATGGTCCAACCCCTCACCATGCACGTGGGAGAGCTGGTCCTGATGGCATGGGCATAGAAGAGCTGGCTCTGCCCCTCACCTGAGGGGGTAACGACGCCAGGACTGACCAAATCAGCTACTACCCAGACCCACATCCAGGGCTTTGAGTTGTCTCACCCCAACATCTACCCCATCTATGACCCATCAAAGTGCATGAATGGACTGGTGCTGCAGAACCATAGCCCCGGGATCTCCATGACTCAGAGCAATGGCAGGATATCTGAGAGGAGTTTCAGCAAGGGTCTGGTATTGAGTGTGTATTAGAAACCAGAGGCCTTGAACCAAACCAACAACTCATTACGATGAACATTTGCAAGTAAAGCTGAGTGGACAAAAGGGTAAAACTGAGAGATACACTGTAGCTCCCGAGACCACTAAGATGAAGAGGCGATGAAGAGGCAGGAAAGACGGGAACAAAATGGTATTTTTGTTTATTTTGCTTTATTTTTAATATTTCTTTAATTTTCTTTTGGGAGAGACACCACAGGGATTAGGGGAAGATATGGTAGGACTGGGTAACTAGCAGGATTGGGGTGCATGATGTGAAATTCCCAAAGAATCAATTAAAAAATTATGTTAGAAAATAAGGTGACTATTAATCTACATGTTTTAATTATCTTTAACAATTTCCAGCAAGTTAGTAGCTTTTATGAGAATTCTATAGTTTATTCCTGTTAAGCTTAGCCTTAAAAAAATACAATTCTTGAATTAAAGCTGCTTTAGCATCAAAATAAAACTTTAAATCATAACTAAAGACAACTTTGCATTCCCAGTCCCCTCGTAGTGCAGCACTGCAGAATATCACCATTTCCTCTATGACTCTGTTTATCAAAATAACTAAAGTTTAACAAAATTAGCAAAGACAAGGAAGCTAGACATCCATCCTTCAGTCTCCATTAGCCCGAATAAGGAGAGGCATTCTACAAGCTCTCTGTCAGGCTGCTTAGGTCATTGTCTCTCTGTGTCATAAGACAGGGAGATCCCAGTTTCTGGCATATGGTAGTCATGACCCTGACCCTTGCTTCAGTTGGCTGGTGACTACTCTGGGTGTTCGGGGATTCCAGTGTAGCCTTGTGCCATTCTCAGGTTGAGCCTAGAAGTATAAAGACCACGTTTGGGGTTGACATAGTTCATTTAACAAAAACTACCAGTATGGAGCAGAACCACCGGGGTTGAAGAACAAGGTTACCTGCACATTTCAAGATTTTCCTAGAACTATAGACATTGATGGATTGGGTCATTTAGATTACCTATGTAGCCTTCTCTTAACCTTGTGTTATAAGTTTTAAGAAAACTTTTATTTTGGCTTCTATAGATTTTTTTTTTTTGGTTTTTTGAGACAAGGTTTCTCTGTAGCTTTGGAGTCTGTCCTGGAACTAGCTCTTGTAGCCCAGGCTGGTCTCGAACTCACAGAGATCCGCCTGCCTCTGCCTCCCGAGTGCTGGGATTAAAGATTTTTAACCATATCCAATAAACTTATAAATTCTGAGGTACAAGAAGCTCATATAATAGTTTTACAGATATAAGGTTGATATCTTAGCAAAAGTTTTAGGAAATTAAACAATTAGTCTTAAACATTACCCATATCCAAAAGACATTTTAACATATACTAAACTGAACCCAGTGACAGAACACTTAGGGATCAGGAATTCTGAGCCTTGGCCATCAAAGCAGCCATGGCAAGCAGAAGCAGTGGATTTGGGCCTGGGCAGGTGCACACAGGATGGAATGTCGGGAGGGGGTGCCAGCATTGCCCCAGCTTGGCAGTATGGGAGTGACAGCAGCTAGAGCTTGGTCTAGCTCCCAAGCGCTCCTGTAACTGACTCAGAAAACACACACAGCTAGGGACGGAGGGAGCGAAAATGAAACCAATCCATAGAACTCACCCCAGGTGGCAAGCACACAGACAAGCAAAGTGCAAGACAAGACACAAGGCAAAAATAGCAAGAGACAGTAATTGGGGTCATTCAGGGGTTCACCAATTTGACAAAGACATTTTCTGTGAAAGAGACTGTTTTCAGTCGCCTCCCTGCACAGCCCATAGTCTGAGAACCCACCAGAGGCTTCCTCAGTGTCAGATTTACCCGATAGGGTTAGGTTGCGCCTTTCCTTAGCTCCTAGAGTACCTGATGTCCCACCCTGGGCCTCTCCAAACCCTCGACTTGGCCCCCCAGTGTCGTGGGACTGAAACCCTGCCAATGGGTGCTCAACTGTCAGGCCTCTCTGATTTTCTCAGCCCCCAGGATCACCAGGGAATCCTTGGGGTCCCAAGACAAGCCATTTAAAAAAAAAAAAAAAACCTGATGGCTCTGGCTAAACTTCCAATTAACTCTGTGGACCACAGGGACATCTCCTTTAACCCTGGACGCAGGAATGCCAGGCCTAGTCAGAACCTCCACATCCCCAGATCGGGATCCCACAGGACCCGAACAAAACCAGAAACCAACGCCACAGAAAAGAATTCAAAAAGTTTCCATGATTTATCAGAGGAGGTCTCTGTAGAAAAGGAAAAAATGCTTGCTGTTCCTTTTTTTTTTTTTTTTTTGGTAGATAAATGGTGTGCGTAAGGGCCTTGAAATATCTTCAAGGTACGCACTCCCTAGGGAGCAGCTGTGCAGTCCCAGAGGACCAGAAGAAGGGTCTCTGCTTCTCAGTTTCTGAACTTGGGTGGTCGGGGTCTTGTTCTCACTGGGGAACTCCAAATGTTAATCCCAAAGGCGGGAGGAGAAATAACCACAGAGCCTTTGTCGGCGGCGAAAATCAGGAACCACAACCACACAAACTCTTCTACAGTCTTAAATACAACCAACCATCAGCTGAGGCTGAGGAGTGGAGTCACAACATGCCAGCGAAACTGTACGGACGCCATACCTTGTGAAAGGCATGAACAACGTCGAGATGGCGCCTTCAAATGCAAGCCCCTTAAGCTCAGTCTGCTCCAGCAATATCTCACATATCATGTGTTTGAACCATTGGTCCCCAGCCGCCAGTGCTGTTTGGGAAACTGTAGAACCTGCAGGGTGTAGGGCCTAACTAGAAGCTTTCCGTGGGGAGGGGCAGGAATTGAGGTTTATACCCCAGCTCCACAGCCACTTAAAGAAAAGCTGCTCCTGACCCATGTGTTCACTACCTTGCTAGAAAGCCACAAGTCAAAATAAACCATATATCTTGCTTAAATTGTTGAGTATTTCATCATAGCCATGGGAATTGTAGTCGATACAGACCATCCTAGAGAAACTCACCACTGACAGCTCCAACCCTAGATCTGCTTCACCAACTAAATCAGCAAGCTTCCCTGGTTTCTAAACTCCACCAGGCCCAATCAAGCCCTACTTACAAACCCTACAATCAGCCCACCACCACCACCAAAAACCATCTTGCCAAACTGATCCAAATAGAAAAACAGTACTGCCAAGTATTTAAGCATCTGCATTCATAATTGAGCGCCCCTCACTTGGCAATATTCTGATGAACCAACCATTTTGCTGTTCCAGGTATCGAAGCCTGCCTCCTGTGGATGCTCAAACTACAGTCACCCAAGAGAAAGTGGATTACAAAAAAAGAGAGAGACCGTCTCCTGTCCCCTAGAATGTCTAGGGCATGAGAGACATGAATTCTGGACTGGAGAAAAATAAAAGCAAAAACACCTACCATTGACTGTCCACATCCAAGGTTATAAATAGGTTAAAGCTCTAAACAAATGGAGACATGGGTGAATAAACTTCAATGGCCACAATGGCTGCAATACAGAGTCAGGGGCTGGCTCATGCCAGAGGTTTAGTGGCATGGGGGGCTTTTTTTCTCCTCCACCTCTCAAGTAAGTTACCCACTGAAAATTTTCCGATCAAGTGGTTATATTATTCTCAAACTGATAACCCTACAGGTTCAATGTTCTCTATGGGGCAGGATTGGCAAGGGCCAGGCTCTGGAGGGCCCTTTCCCAGCCCTTGGATAGATTAGCCTGTCTTCTACGTAGAAAGAAGCTTGGTGACCTCAGTTCTGAGGACAGTCCAGCCTTCCAATAGTTTCGGTCACTGTCGTCACCAGATGTGGGAGAGAAGATGGGGATTAGACAGTTCCTATGCAGGTGAGCGAGGCGAGCTACTCGCCAGCTGAGTTCACTAAAGACGTCTCTGCTGGGCCACCAGGAAGGGTTTTGTCTGCCCTGGTGAAACCTCTCTCAAATCTATTTAAGGATGAAGCGAAACAGTGTGAGGAAAAGCACTGAGGCAGCAGTGACAGACTCAGTGGAAGAAAGCCGCAGGGGAAAAGAAGTCGTCTTCTTCCCGGGAACACTGAGTGGCCATTAAACATAAACGGCTTCAAATGAGGCCAAGAGTCCAGTGGAAAAGCATTATCTCAGCTCAGACATATTTCTACTTAAAACCATCACATTTTTACCTCTGCTTCTAAGACACGAACTGAGCCAATGCCTTTCTTAACCATTAGCACGCCTTCTAATCTGTGCCCTGTATTTTTTTTTCCCCTTCTCTACCATTCTACTCAAAGGAATGTTTGTTTGCTTGATGACTAAGCTGTGGCTTGCATTTGCATTCTCCAGGTAATCTTTCCCCATCTTCTAACCGTACCTGGGCACATGGAGTTTGTTCTGGGCATCTTTGTCTCTTTTGATTCCATTTTTTAAGTAGAGGAGGAGTACTTACTTACTCCATCAGTAGAAAAGACCTTCAAGGAAGATTCCTTTTATTCTCCCAAAACCACTAAAGCATTAAAGCCAGAGTGTAGGCATGCCTGAAGGATCCAGTGGCCAATGATAGCCACTAAGAAAAGTATAGGTATGAGGTAACCTGTTCTCAGGTTGCATACCAACTATGAGCACAACATCCATGTTTTTACTAGGTACTCTGCACGTGTGGCACTCTGAAGGCCTGGGCACCTGCCAGTAGAAACTTTGAGGTTTAATCAAAACCTGGAAACCTTGAGTTTAACTGCAAGGAAAATGAGAACCTGGTCAGCGGCTACAGCATCCCTACTTTAACAATCCCGTACCCTGTCCACCAGGGTGTGTGCTGTGAGCTCCGTGAAGAAGGAGGCCCTCCCACTCTTACTACTCACTGGGCTTAGAAACACATGAAGTGTTTAAAACCTCTCACAGGAATTCGCTTTTCTTGATTTCAGCCCTGCAATGACCAAGAGAGTCAGGAGTTACTTTCTCAGACCCAGAGACGATTTACAATCGCTGCTCTCGTCCTAGCGGCTTACCAGCTGCTGTGTCGTTGAGCCGACGACGACGTGCTCGAATATGCTGCAATGTATCCCCAGACCTGGGGATGGGGGAGGAAGAATGAAGAAAGACTAGTCCCCAGTTTAAGAAAATACGCTGAAAGGAACTCAGACACTAGGACCAAAGCAATAAGTCGCTGGAGAGCAGCACCAAGACAACACCTGCTTCACAGGCTCTTGGAAGATGCCCTTTGATAAACAGTGCTGCAATGGGTTCGAGCTTGATTCAAATAAGGAAATCACAGTTCAAACCAAAGCATGTTCCAGGCATGTTCCAGGCATGTTCCAGGCAGCTCTGTACCCTCTTTCACATCAGAAAACACCCTTTACAAAGAGAAGAGGTTCTCTTGGTTTTCTTGCCCTTTCATGGCCTTGTTTGCAATTAAGACCAAGTGCTGATGAGACCTGCTTCAGCAGCTAAAGACATGCCAAAAAAAATTGGCATGGACCGTAATACAAGAGGCACATGACAAACAAGAGAAATACATTATACTGGAAACTAACAAACCCCAAAAACCTCAAGCAAATATTTTGCTGTCTTCTGAACAATTTTATCCCTTCAAATAAATACTGTATATGGTATCTCTAGCTTTCTGCATCACTGTATTGATTCAGAAGTCACAGTTATCGAAATTGGAAGCTTCTAAGCTAATTCCAAGATGTAAACAGGCACGACAAGGTACAAACATAGGATACCGTGGCTTTGGAAATGAACAGCGTATGCAAAGCAAAGATAATGAGCAAAAAGCCAGAGTTGTGGTTTTTTTTATTTTGGGGGGGTATTTTTTGGTTTTTATTTTATTCTAGAATTGGTTGTAATATAGCTCTTTGCAGGAATGGAAATATAGATCCCGGAGGGCTGTGAGTTGAACTAAGCTGCCTGGATCCAGTCAAGGCTCTCTCACTGACTGGGTGTGTGATGTTTCACTTCTGCAAAGCTCTCTTTTCCCCTGTATGTGACACAGGATACAAACAGTTGTGTCCTGTAATGTTCGTGTAAATGGGTTAGCCCAGTACCTGGCACGTGCTAAGTAAATGAGGGTGACCAACGATATCGAAAGGAAGATGAAATGACACCATTCTGTGTGAAATGGGCCATTCAGATCCAAGACTTTTCTAAGGAAAAGGAGAGGGGACAAATTTGGAAACTGCTATTGCTACCTAAATAGTGCTCCAGTCTTCTTTGAATGTAGGCTTGGAACAGTGAGGAACGCAAGTGGCGAACTGTTACTTTAGATTGTAAAGTATACCTGATACATTCAAAAGTTAAAAATGGAATTATAGAAATTATGGAAAAGCTCACCTTAATCCTAAGAAAGGAAGAAGTGGCAGAAAAGTGAAACATAGGACAGAGAGAAATAAGTTAAAAATAACAAAACAGTCTACTTTGTTATGTGACTAAATGCCAATCATCTAAATATGCCAATTAAAAGACAGTTACTATCAAAATATTTAAAAATATATTCAACATTACCTGAAAAGGTCCACTGTAGGTGGCTCACTCTTTAGAGAAGCCCACACCCATGTCTTACCTGTGTATTATCATTTTCCTAAGTACCTCTCTCTCTCCATTAATACCTGTGCTTAAATCTATAATAAAAACTTTCAATAAGATCTAACCTTGGTTCATAAAAAAAGATGCTGGAAAGGTGGCTTAGTCGGTACAACACTCACTACCTAAGCTTGAGTTCCCGCATTGGATCTCCCAACATCTACACAAAGGCCAGGCATAATGGGCAGGCTTGTAATCCCAGCACCAGGAAAACAGACAGGAGGATTACAGGCACTTGCTGGTGCCAATCTAACTGAATCAGTGAGTTCCAGTGTTAGCGAGAGACTATCTTTTAAAAAATAGTTATAATAAGGTGGAGTGTAATTGAGAACGACACCCAATGTCAACCTCTGGCCTCCACATTGTGTGTGCACGGGCGTGTGGTCATGTGCACACACATGTGCATGCACGCACCACACAAACAAAGAAGCCTACTTTAGCAATGACATAGATATGTTAGAGCTAAGTGAGACCTACCACAATCGCAATGCTCAAGAGAAGGCTGGAGTGGCTAAATTAACTTCAGACAGGGCTGGCTTCAAAGCTAAGAATGTTGTCGGGGACAAAGTGAGACATTATATATTAATAAAATATCATAGCTCTCCAGCAAGACTTAAACAGTCTTCAGTAAACATCAGCATCATGACAAAGCAACAAAATACAAAAGGTAAGAAGTATTAGATAGTTGTTGGGCATTATGGTGCACACTTGTAATCCCAACATGCAGGAAGGTGAGGGAGTTTGAGGCCAGCCTGGGCTACATAGTGAGTTCCAGGTTAGCCTGGGCTACATAGCAAGACCCTGTCTCAAAAAGTAGGTATACCAAGAAGACATGAATGAACCCACTCTTACAGGAGGAAACAACAGTATCCTTGCTACTTAATGAGCCTGACAGTCGGGGAGTGGGTAAGGATGCAGCAGAATTCAGCTGCAGTTTCGATCAACTGGATCCAAAGTTATAGAAAGTTTTATACATCAACAGAGATCAGTGTGCTCTTAAACTCAGAAGGAACATTCACCAAGCTAGGCACGTTATGAACTAGAAAACATACCTTAAAAGTCACAAACCGTAAGTCTGCCCTTAGAGGACTGTCGAGTCACTATAATAATCAAAAGCAGAGATGTAGCTGGAAGACCCCAAAATGTTTGAAGACTAAGTGTTTGAATAATAAATGGCAAAGGGCTGAGATGTAGCTCAGTGGTAGATTGCCTGTCTAGCATGTGTGAGGCTCTGGGTCCAATCTCCAGTACTATACACCTGGAAATAAATAAACTAAATAATATATGGGTTGAAATAGAAGTCCTAAAAGAAAGCTTTATATTTCAATAACCTGAGAATACAATTTGTAAAATTATAGGCTACAATGGAGCCATGCCTACATTCAATGTATATGTTGTAAGGAAGAATAAAAATCAATAGTTCCCTTCTTCCAAAGCCAGCAGAGGAAATCCAAGTTAGAGCAGAAGGCAATGAAGTTGGATATCATAAACCAGTACCCAAAAAGATAACCACACAAAAACCGGGATTTGTTGAAGAAATCAATGAAATTGATAAACCCCTCATGAGGTAAATTAAGACACAAATTGCTGATTTCAGAAACCAATCAGACATCAATACTGATCCTATAAACATTAAAAGGATAATAAAGGACTAGAATTATAACTCAGAGGTAGAGTGCTCAACTTGAATGTTTGAGGCCCTGCTAGATTCAATCTCCAGCACTACAAAGAGAAAAGAGGGAAAATATGGGAATGAACAAGTGTATGCCTACAAATTTGGTGACCTAAGAGAAATAAACCAATTCCTTGAAGAACACAATCTAGAGAGATTCATGAATGAAAAAAAAAATAGGTCCTTTGTCAATTAAGTAAGCAGAGACACTAATAGTGTAAAACAGAAAGCACCCATACCCACTGGAGAATTCTTCCAAAAATTTAAGGAATTACACCAACTTTCCATAATTCCTTCAGCAAGTAGATGCAAAGGGTCTCCTTCTGAACTCAAAACGGGAAGCCATCACTAATACCCAGACAGCCAAAGACAAGGCAAGACAAGGAAAATAGAAGTATTTCTTATGAACAAAACATTGGCAGCAGAGCAATCAACCAGAAACATGAAACAGCCAACCATAAGCGCAGAATAAAAGACCACCTCAAAGTAGGTGAGGAGGAGCCCTGGGGATGCAAATCCAGAGAAAGTAGCGCTGAGCGGCAGGTCTGACAATGGGGGGTAGTAACATTTGCCAGGAAGCACAAGCAAAACCATCATCCAGACAAAAAATCAGAAAAAGGGGTAAAGTCAGCGATATCTCAGAAGAAGGGGTAAAGTCAGTGATATATCAGAAAAAGGGTAAAGT
Source organism: Dicrostonyx torquatus (assembly GCA_028555095.1). Classification (NCBI taxonomy): domain Eukaryota; kingdom Metazoa; phylum Chordata; class Mammalia; order Rodentia; family Cricetidae; genus Dicrostonyx; species Dicrostonyx torquatus. The sequence continues at coordinate 227,662 of JAQHUG010000091.1, read as the reverse complement.
CAGCGATATCTCAGAAAAAGGAGTAAAGTCAGCGACATTTCAGAAAAAGGGCAAAGTCAGCGATATCTCAGAAAAAGGGGTAAAGTCAGCGATATTTCAGAAAAAGGAGTAAGTCAGCGATATTTCAGAAAAAGGGGAAAGTCAGCATATCCATGCTAGATAAGAAGGTCAGAACCAAACACTGGAGAACTTCAGCCTTCTGAGCAACACCCTGTGCATAGAAAATCCCAGAGACCTAGAACCATCTGCCTCAGCTCCAAAGAATGCTGGCAAATGATCTCAGGGCCACAAAACACCACACTGATAGAGTACAAAAATAACTGCTCAAATCAAATTGACAGGCTGTGGAGAAAAAAAAAAAAGAGGGGAAAAAAAGGAAAAGGAAATTAGCACGATCAAAGCTGGCACGGCACGGCCAAGTGGCATTGACTCCACTATTACAGTGAATGTGCACAGAAAAATAGTAAAGTGGCCCAGAAAAAAAAGGAAAAAACTAGAAATCACAGGAGTTCAAAATTTTACACACACACACACACACACACACACACACACACACACACACACTCAGACCTGAAGATATTCTAAAGGGGAATAATCAAGAATAATCATTTATCTAGACTCTAAACAAACAAGCAAGAAAAAAAAAGCAAAAACACCAGACTCTACAAGACAATGTAACAATCCAAAATACTCAGAGCTGTAGTCCCAAATTTTGCATGTTTTCTAGCTGTTCAGACTACCAGTCCAAAGGAAGGAAAGGCCTCCTTTCAGATAGATATGTAAGCTCTCAAATATTTTACCTACTGTGGACCAATGATCACAAAACTATGGAGCAGGATTTTCTTTGTACAGTTGAAGAAGGAAGCCAAGAGAAAGGTGGGCTCAGGTCATCAGTGACCAGGAGGTGAACACATGAGAAATGTGTTAGAAACTCCAAGGCTAAGGACGAATACTACCCAGCTGGCCTAGGAAAATGTGTGTTCATCTTGAACTAAGACGGAAGACATAAGGGCTGTGGGGGAGCCATCTGGTAGGTGACCAGATGTAAACTCCTGCACTGAGGGGTTGACAATTCTATACCAGCATTTCAAGGAAGAAAGTTATTGTGGACACATCGAAACCCAAACTGAAGTTGAGGCAATTTACTCTTCAAAAAAATATGGAGATAATTAGCATCATGAATTAAAGTCCCATGAGAGGTGGCAATGTCTGTAATGCTTAGTAATGTGTATTTGACAAGCCCTACAGCTAAGATTATAAACTCTATATTCTTTTAAAAATAAAAATAGAAAACATTCCAAGAGGAATAAGCACCCAAAAAATGAGGCAAAATAGAAAGGTCCCTGAAAGAAGCCAAACATGGAGGGGAAGAGCCGTGTTTACATGTCTTCTTAGCAGTGTGCACACAGGTCTATGCAGCACAAAGGGGCTGAACCTCAGGGAAGAAATCACAGTGTTGTGGGCTCCAAACACTAGAAGATGAAGATTAATACTACACATTAGTGGGAAAGGAAGTATACGAGGAAGACAAGCAATTCCAAAAGAAGAGTCCAAATAGCCCCCTCCACTGTCCTTGTTGAGCAAGCAAGAACAGACAGGGAACCTAGAACTTCTCGAAGGGATGCTCAAGGGGCTGAGATGCTACTGCTCAGGACCAGCATGTGTGTGCAAGGAAAGCACCCAACTGTGCATTGCATGCAGAAATCAACACCGAATGGACATTTAATCCTTCCCTAAGACTCACCTAAACGGAGGAGCTAAACCTGAGAAGCCTCTAGAAGCCAACACAACAGCAAAACTCAGCAACTTCTGGTACACATCACCGGGTAGGGACAGGACTAAAGTTTACCAGTACACGAAAACCAAAGCTTAAAATGTCAAAGTGCAGTCGATGGGTGGAGTCAGAATAGGCCTTTATCTAATAAGGTGCTTGTGTCCAGAATGTTTTAAAGAATTCATACAACTTATTAACAACACAGTTTTCAAATAGCCAAAGTGTCTGAATGAATGCATCTCCTAAGAAGGTCTGCACATGGCCAGTGAGCACACCCGACAGTGTTCAGCAATAAGAGACAAAAGCAAAACCAGTGTGGCACCCTCTGCACACTCGATGGAGTAGCTGCAATCAAACTAAGGTGAACACCAAGCCAATTGTAGAAAACTGAAAATCATATACATTCATGGTGGGGATGCAGCACAGAAAACAGCTTGGTGCTTCCTCATAATGCACAACCCAACTTCTATAGGACCCACTACCTTCATTCTTAGAGAAGGACACAGGAAGAAGGTGTATCCCCCTGAAAAAGTGTACATGGACGGCCCTGGTCTTGGCCTATGACACTTCATCCCTCTTGTACCCTTTTCCAAACACTCATAATCTCCATCTGGGTTATGAGCACAGGCAAGAATAGCGGGCAGTCTACAGGAAGCCTGGATCAGTGCTTTTCAAGGCACTGAAAAAGAACAAAACTGGAAACGCTCACAGGGCCACAGGGGATATGATAAGTGTACTGTGGAACCATGCAGAGAATACTGAAACAGAAAAGGGGCATTAACAGAATGCCCTGGTAGGTTCTAAGCAAAGCCTCGGATGAGCAGCAAGGTAGTCAGGTCAGAACCTAAACTTTGGGGAATGTGCCACATTAACACTTGAGAGCTAGATGAAGGATGTATAGAAACTCTATGGGTTCTTTCAAACTTTTATATAAGCCTAAGATTCTTTCAAAACTCAAATAGTTTGGGTTCTCTTTTTGTTTGTTTGTTTTGGTTTGTTGTTGTTTTGTTTGCTTTAAGCAAGGTAACTAAATATTACCCTTTCCACAGTCTTGACTACTGGAAAGTCAGGTGGCACAACCTGTCCAAAATTCTTATCCTTCCATCTTATACTACTCCAGAATATACATGAGTTCAACTATGAAAGCCTCAGTTTACCGTTTCCTATACTTTTTGGATGAAACTCCTTGACTGTAAGATACGCTTCAGAGAAGTAAATCAGGAGAGACTTCTCCAGACTGCCATTGCTTTTCCTCTCATGGCTCATAAGATTAGACTGAAAATGTCCATTTGGAGAGTCACCTATGTGACAAGGAAGGAACACAGAGGAGAGAGGAAAATAAAAGGGCAAGAAAGGAAATGTTTCCACACAACACCTGACAGAGTGTGCATAGCCTCAGTAAAATCTCCTGAGGGAAGATCACTTCTGAGTGCCTTCCTTGCATCCGTCTGGCCCAGGAGAGTCCGTCAGACTTGCTGTCTCTCAAGTTAAATTTCTGAATCCTGTGTTCTAGCCCAGGTACTTTAGTAGACCAAGCCACCCAGGTTCTTTGACATGTAGCTGAGGACCCTTGCTACCTGTGTATGGCTTTGTTTTAGGACATATTTTTTAGGGATAGTATGTTATGTGTCCCAGTTTCCCAGTCTTTTTCTATGAGCCTTAGTGAGTTCAAACCCCTCTCTGCCCGTCTTAGGGCTTTGTGAGAGCACCGCCGTGACTCAGCAACTAATGACAATCACTATGCCAAACAGACAACAACTGGCCTCAGCTCCCTGGTCCAGCAACAGAGCGCTTCAGGATACTGTCCGCACAGGCCTCCCACCACCGGGCCAGCATTTGGAAGCTCCTGAAGTGAGCCACCGGGAACACAAGATTGCTTCCGTTATAAATGACCATGTCTCCTCTCCTTTCCACGCGTCCTCACCAGCCCTCAGCACCGTACACTTCTCTAACCCATGCCAGCACTGGGAGTAAGTCACTCTCATGCCTTAACTTAAGTTCCTCTTTTTACATTAATTTGGACTTTTACTTATAAAATCAGTCAGTAATTGACCCAGGACTGAAGAAGAGGGTCCAAAAAATAATCCCACAAGAAAAAACATTTTTTAAAAAATATGGAACTTGTATAGCTGAAAATTTGTGATATCTGAGGTTAAAACATCCTGGGTAGGAGATGGGGATGTAGCTCAGTTGGTAAAGTGTCTGGCCAGCATGTACAAAGGCCTGGATTTGATTCCCAGTACAACTGAAACAAGACATGGTGACACAGTTGGGAGGTAGAAGCAGAAGGATCGGAAGTTCAAGGTCATCCTCAGCTATGTAGCAAGGTTGAGGTCAGCTTCGAATACATGAGACCCTCTTTCAAAAGAAAACAAAAACAAAAAACACTGAGTTGTGATTCGCCCAGGAGTCTTTCTGGGCAGTTACAGAACCGATGGCCAGGTGTGAGTGTGTTGGTTGCAGGAGCCAAACAATCTAAAATGTCAGAATTCTAGAATAGTGGTTTCTAGGGCTTGGGACTAGTAGATCTGAAGCCCAAGCAGCACTTGGGAGTGCGGGGTCCCTGAAGAACACCGGCAGCTGTGTCCCTGCCAGCAGCCTCGCCATGATTGCAGACTATCACCGACTAAGACACTGCCATTGGCAAGCACTATACATAGGATATGCATTAGGCATTGTTGAATCCCAACACCGTGTGGATATGTAATCACCAATCACATTTTCGACTCAAATATAGACAGCCAAGGAGGCCTTACTACGAACACCACCAGTGGGCTTGAATAAGCAACCAAAGCCACAGAAAGAAATAGACTAAAAAGTTAAACAAAGTGCCAGTAAGTCAGCATCAGAATGCCTAATTAGAATATCATGGGGGTCCCCCCTCCCACACACATATACAAATAAGACTTTCGTGGGACCCATACACAAAAAGAAAAATTCAGAGGAATAATGGCCAAAATATTTTTCCTTAACTCTTATCTCACAGAACTAAGAAGCTCAATGAACCCACATCCCCAACACCACATCACACACGCATTTCTCAAAGCCAGTGACAGATAGCTCTAAGAGAAACTAAATTCGGAGAGCTAAGTGCCTGGCGACTTCCTGATACAGTCTACAGGGCAGCTGGATCGCCACAGAGGAAGAGGTTGCGCTCCGCGTCTCTCAAGTGTCTTTCAAAAGCAAAGGCAAAAATGAAGATGCTTTAAGACATACAATAGCTTAAAGAGACCGAAAGGCTACAGGAACTGATCACCAGAGCAGTGTTATAGGAAAGGTGCTGCCTCCAGGCAGAAGGACAAAGGACATGGTGTAGCAACCCTGCTCTAAACAAAAGCAATAAGACCACAGTAAACTATGAACTTGTAGCTTATCACAACATGATTTTTTTTTTTTACTTCCTGGGAAATAACTGAGTATTTAAGGCAAGAAATAATACTCATTGTAAAGGTTATGGCATTTCTCAACATCAAATCTACCGTAATGACACAAAAATGGGAGACAGAAATAGTCAATCTGAAGTTGTCAAGTGCCTGCCCCGTAGGTTTATACACCTTATTTAGCAAGTATAGACAGGGTGAATTTAAACAACAGACTTGTTTTCTCAAAATTCTGGAGGTTAGAAATCTACAGGCCAGCCGGGCGGTGGTGGCGCACGCCTTTAATCCCAGCACTCGGGAGGCAGAGGCAGGCAGATCTCTGTGAGTTCGAGACCAGCCTGGTCTACAAGAGGTGGTTCCAGGACAGGCTCCAAAGCTACAGAGAAACCCTGTCTCAAAAAACCAAAAGAAAAAAAAGAAAAAGAAATTTACAGGCCGAGTGCTAGAGGGCTGGATTCTGCTGAGGGCCCTTCCTAGTTGCAGGCAGCCAACTCTCTGTATGGTGAGCCTGCAGCTTCTCCTGAACATGCATGTGGAGTTAAGAGAGCAAGCCCACAGATGCGTTCTTTCATAGGGACACTCACCCTGTTCCAATGACACCACCCTCATGGGCTCATCTGTCGCAAATTACTTCCCTCCCCATTTGTGGTTAGTGCTTAACCATGGGGAACAGGAGCCACGAAGTCCCTAAGAGCTGTCCTGTGGTGTGAGGGTAGAACCGCACGAGCTGTGCAGCCAAAACACCAGCCAGACTAATGTTCAACAGATGGGACTGAAGGCGGAAGTGTTTTTTGTTTTTTTTTTAATGTTGTTGCTCTGTTTTGTTTTGTTTGAATTCTCAGTGAAACTAAAGGAAGACAAAAATGGGGAGAAGAGGAAATCCTAGCTAGATGAGAAAAAGAGAAAATGGTGCACTTAACCCTAAACACATCATCACATGAAAGGTAAGCAGTCTAAACACCCAATTGATTGTAGATGTTGTTAGAATAAGTAAAAGGAAAATGGCTACAGTGGTAAGTACTGTCACTCTGGTAGAATTTGGAATCACTATGGAAACAAGCATCTGAGTAGGGACGCCAGTGGGTTTTGAGAGTTCGTTATCTGAGCCAACAAAGCATACACAGGCTTAGGGGCAAGATGGGAGAAGAACCAACCAGAGAAAAAGAGGGAAAATACTTGAACTGGCATTCAAAACAGAAGAAAGAGGGATGGACAAAGCCAAATACTTGAAAAAAAAAAAGATCATCTCCTCACTAAAAATCAAAATTTAAAAATTAAAGAAAAGAAGGGAGATTGAATGCCTAATTGGCTCTAACTTCGGACTGCCACTCTGACCTGGACATCGACATTTACCTTGTCAAATTCTACTCCTCCTCCATTTAATCAGACTTCAACTAGAGGTAAGTCACACCAAACCACTTAACATCTGGCACCAAAATGCGATCGAACTTCAGCATAAAGGATGACATGGGATCGCCTGGTATCTTAAACTATGGCACACAACCTGTTGAGTCATTCATCCGGAGCCGCGAGATTCACTCATTTCATGTTGGGCTCAGATAATTTATCAGCGGTTGTGCTCACAGGTAATTTATGCCATCACAGCAGCAATTGGCCTCGGGAGGTAATCAGAGAGATGCCTGTTGACTCCATGCATTCAACACGCATAGGAAAATCACTCAAAAGCATTTGAAACCAGTGCAGCTAGACAGTACCTTGAAGCCCAGGAATTGGTCCTCGAAGCCTTAGACAGAGCCAATAGCAGCAATTTGAATGAGTTTCCCCACATACACACACTGGGCCCGGGCTTACATTACTCAACCACCAGAGCAAACGCAGGAAGGAGTGCCAGTTCCTCTCTTTTTGCCATCTTTTTCTACCAAAATTAGTTGTGGGTGAGAAGGCATGTTTAGAAAAAGTGTAGCGGCAGCTTGCCATCCACGCTGGGCCTATCCAATGTCCTCAAAACTGGCAGACCCCGGGCTTCACGTTAATTTTTAGAATTATGAGGGCCAGTTTTACATTCAAATTTCTCCTGATCCATCAGAGAATTAATATGGATGCTGGGCATAACGCGGATGATATTATTATCACAAAAATTTTAGTATTTCAGGCTCATTCTTCAGGGTTTCTCATTGTTAAGACTGTCTTAGATCATATCCTCCGGAGAGAAAGAGATCAAATCACTCTTCATCCTGTTCTTCACGTAGTCAGGGTTCACACTAAAGTGGAGAATTTCAAGCTTGCTCTAAAGGGCCTTGCACATCATGGTGCATTCCTTTGCCTGGATACTAACCTTATCTGTTAAGTCAATAATTTAGAATATGGTCTCTTTCCACAGCTCCCAGCAATCGCCCTGGGAGTTGCAACAGCTCACTGAGGCACCTTGGCAGGAGTGACAATTGCTGAAGAGTAAACCAACAGCTTCGGGAGGCAGAATGATGCCTGCAAGACCATCTGGAAAAGCCGGAAATAAGCCGCTTGGGACTGAGTCAGATGAGGGCAGAAATTCTGATGGATTTCCATAGGAAGAAACATGAGATGGGGGTCAGCAAGTCGAAATCATCCTTGCAACCAAACTTCAGCCACTGGTGGCTGCAATTCAGAACAACTTAGCTCACTCTGCTTCGCCTCTTCCGCTGTCCCCACCTGCTCCACCTCCCTCTGCTCCTCAATCCCACCCTATCCTCCCAAGAGACGGAGCAGCCAGTGCACCAAGGCATGGATCAATATCCCCCAAACATCCAGAGTCAGATAGTGAGGACCCTGATGAAATACCCAATCTAGAAGGATCAGAGGAGGACTGCTCAAATTTCCAAATATTTGATGCTTATCCAGAGAGTGGAGGCAGACCCAACCAAACCGCCTGACCACCACCCCTTTGGCCACCGGCATAAGTTTGAAGTCTCTACAATAGTCACAAAAAAAAATGTTAACACTCAGAACTAAGTAATATGTTGTTAAAAAACACAAGCACAAGTGGAAAACTCAAGCATGATATTAGCTACCTCTGGTGGCCTTGTCCCTTCTGCTAGGTCAGTGCCCATGTCACACCAGTTGTTAAATATTTTGAATATTAACCCTCAAAACAGACAATCAAAGAACAAAGACTGAGGGAATATAACGAATACAACAAAATTCAATTCCTAACCATTTCAGGGATGAACAGCAAGCAAAAGCTTAAACAGCTGAAGTTTTAGACAATTTTCTGTTTGCTTGTGTTTGTGCTTTCTCCCCCCTGCGACGTGTGGTACACACACACACACACACAATGCAGCCCAGATGTTCCTGTGCGGTGCCATTTGTGTCACTGTGTCGTCCCAGCCTGCAATCAAGGCCAGGCTGTGGCTTTAGAAATTACAGTATTTGGTTTCTTTGTGGAGTCAAGGTCAATACAAAGCAAATTCTCACTGCTGTATTGTCAAGTCCTTTGGAGAGAGACCCATGGCTCAAAGAGCTCAAGACGCCTGGGACCGCTAGGGATGGCTTCCAGATGTGCGCATGAGGTATCTGGAAAATGGAGCTGTGTGTCTGTTCTATGCAGATGTTTGCGTCCCCGCCTTGGCTTTCGTGAAGAAAACAGCACCAAACAGCCCAGAAGCCCCTAATTCCTGACCCGCCGAGGATAAGGGAGAAAAACACTGAGCTTTAGGTAACTTTTGTCAAAATAAGAAACGCATTTCAGACATGGGATGCTACTGCCAAAAGAAACCCAGAAATGTGCGCTCCAGTGTGGCCCTTGAGAGTCCTCGTGTGCTGAGCAAGGGCTTAGTCACCAATGGGAAACACATGAACTGCAGGTGCAGCCTAGTGGAAGGAAGTCAGATCACCGAGGAGCGTGCTGTTGAAGGCGATACTGGAATCAAGACCTAACCCTTTCTCTTGCATCAGCTTGACTCTGCCAACAGCACCTTGCCAGGATGTTTTCTGGATTGCCACAGGCCCACAAACGATGGAGTCGGCCAGCCATTATAATCAAACTTCTGAAACACTGAGTCAAAATACCTCTCCCCACCTTGCAGAGTTAATATCTCAGGTGTTTGGGGGCAGTGACTGAAAGCTGAACCACGCCTACACCTTATGGAAGAAACAGCGCGCGAGCGAGCAGGAACTAGGCAGACCCCGAGGAAGAGTAGCACTCACCGACTTTGAAGGGGTTGTCATCAAAACCTTAGGGATTTCCTTTCAGCCTGTGCCTGTGAGGGCACATGGGAGCTGAAGAGAAAGTACCCCGGAGACAGAAGGCTTAACAATAATGCCATGTCCCGCATGAACAAAGCACAAAACACATCTAATAAATTAAGCCAGACAGCCAGACTTTGATGTCAGAACCCCTGATATCTAACTGGTGAGGCAGAGACCAGCTAAAGGAAGAGCTACCAAAAAGATTCAGGGGCAACTGTATCTGAAAATCTCCATATGCAAAGGAAATTATGAAATTGCTTTTAAGCAAAGATCTTTCCCTGAGCCCATCGAAGAGGCTCCGCTCTGAAGATTCCCACAGGGCACCTGCAACACCCTTCACAACATCTCTTGAGGACCAGGCGTGGCGGCAAACAGCAGGAAGTGCGGCAGATTACAGGGGCACCGCCCTCCACCAGCCTCAGCAGCAGTCTGGAGTGCGGAATGGGTTATCTTGAAGAACTCATGAATATATTATTTGTCTACAGAGCTAGCCCATTAAGCAGGAGATCCATCCGGCTGGATGGAAATTTGACAGCAGCAGCCTGAAAACTGGGTGATGGGCAAACACAAGCCACCAATCAGAATCACACAATGAAAGAGATTATCACAAGCACAGAGACAGAGAGCATAAGAGCTATTTCCCAGTGACCCCAGAGAAAAGTCTTCCTCGACACTTCTGAAAATGTACCCGTATAGGCTTTGGGACTACCATAGAGCATGGGCCTCCGTATCAACAGAAAAGGCCTGTGGCAGTGAGCTGCTGACTGTCCTCCACAAATACCCAGATGTGAGGAACTGGACCCCTGTGAACAATGGTGTCACCCTAGAGTTGCCCATCTGGATGGGAATTTTTGTAAGGTGGAGACTAGGGAAGCAGCAGAAACTCGAAGGAAAAGCAGTGTGTTGCCTGCTAGGAAAGTACTAGGGGCCTAGATGGTGAGTTAAGGTACCAGTCTCCAAGATGACACCCAATATTCCCGAGTTGCCAGTGGGCTGCTTCCACGGCCGTTACGAATCTTTTTCTGAAGGAGACAGGCTTTTCTTTTTCAGGCACAGGCTGAAAGGAAATCCCTAAGAGATTTGTAGCTGAGGGTGGGTTCCCAGGCACATGAGACATTCCCAAACTGTTAAACATTCACCCAATAGGCAGGGTTGGCTGTGCCAGAACCTGTGTGTGACAGAATCTGGAATGTGGGACTGGAATCACCAAAAACCAAAAGGCTAAACTGGGGGCTGCTGGAGAATTGACAACGGGCAGAAGCCAAGATGTCTTCCCCCTTCCGCCCCCCCCCACACGCCCCTGCCCGCAGCTCCACTCCACTCCCACCATCACACAGGTACAAAGAAAGCTCTTCTACCAGCAGTGGCACCTGGATGCATGCCGTTACAAATCTTTTCCTGAAGAAGGAGGTGTCATCAGGCACAGGCAGAAAAGAAATCCCTAAGGGATTTGTAGCTGAGGGCAGTTTAGGATTCTGAGCTAGCAGATCATTTGACATAAGTGAAATAAATCAATGCACCCCTACTCCAAAAAAAAAAAATCCTGTTTTAAACTTAAAACTTATACAACTTTTCAGGTAATGAAATGAGTAACTTCAGTAATGAAAGAGTAAATGATCTTTTTCATGTTTTATTTTGTTTTGTTTTAAGAAAGATCATTTTTGCTGTGGAAATTTTCATGCGCGGTTCCCAAACAAAAACACTACTTCTGGTGAGAGGAAAAACATAAAGCAGGTGCTAACACATGGAGGAAAAATGAAAATATTACTCTATTCCTAGTCATACATACTGCAATAAAATGGATTTGTTCATAATTCCATTTTAGTAATAGTAAATAAAGTAAAAAAAAGTTTAATTTATCTTAATTTTAATTAAAATAAAATTACATCATTCTCCCCTTCTCACCCCCAGCTTTCCCACTATCCCTGCTCCCTCTCAAGTTCATACCTTTTTACTTTTTCTTTTGTTTTGTTTTTCGAGACAGGGTTTCTCTGTAGTTTTTGAGCCTGTCCTGGAACTACCTCTTGTAGACCAGGCTGGTCTCGAACTCACAGAGATCCACCTGCCTCTGCCTCCCGAGTGCTGGGATTAAAGGCGTGCGCCACCACTGCCCAGCCATACCTTTTTTTCTATAATTATTGTTTTACAATAATATATATATATATATATGAATAGATATGTAAAAACAAGTCCATTTGATGTTTTTTGTAAGTGTATATACAGATTATGTTTTTAAGGCTAATCACTTGGTATTTCATAACTAATTAGGGAGGTTATCCCTGAGGAAGACTACCTCTCCCCTCTCGGCTGTTCACAGCCTAGAGCAGACAAAGATCATTACAGAAAGCCACAACTGGTCAAAGTGCAGAGAACAGTTGATCTTGTCGTCCAGCTTCATCTAAGCACCATCCCTACACCTAAGGCTTGGGGAGCTTCAAGGAAGATCAAGAAGAAAGATTCTAAGGGCCAGAAAACCAGGAAGGCTGCTGGGAGATTGTGTCTTCTAAACAGAATAGGGGAGCAGTACCCACAAGGTTTCATCACTAAGGCAGCCTAAACAAGGCCTGAGCCGGGACAATAGTAGCAAAAGAGGCTGTGTTTTATCTACCCATGCCCACCACAGGGACACCCACAGCGTTACTTCATGCTCTTTCCCGGTTTTCAGTCACACATTGTATTCCTTGTTCATTTGCTATTACATATGACAGGGTTTGAGGGTTTTGTGTCTCTGTTACACAGCCCCCTTTTTGTGTGGGTTTCTTAGGTAATTTATAATCAGAAGGATAAAGAACATGTGGGGTGTTACTACCTGTAGGTGCTTGAACACTGTTTGGAGGCCACCCCTCCCTGAGTAATGAGGGGGTAAAGTTGGGACGTGGCCTTCCATGTCACTACAGCGCTCAGGGAGTGAGATCTTTAAGACAAACATCTCCCAACTCCTCTGCTCTCCTTGAATGTGAGGGTGGTGCAGGGCCCTCATGGAGTAAAAAGACCAACTGACCTCCCCAGTCTCTATGCTGGGGCAGACCCTGGGTGCACATGGGCAGGCGGATTGATTTTCTTGGTGAAGTGGTCTGAACCCACCCCTACAAGGTTTCTCTATGGAAGTGCCTCCCAAAGAGCTCTGTCACCTACCCTTGCTGACAATGTTTCCTAGCTCCTTCTGCCCACCCCTACAAGGTTTCTCTATGGAAGTGCCTCCCAAAGAGCTCTGTCACCTACCCTTGCTGACAATGTTTCCTAGCTCCTTCTGAATCAGGGAGCCAGCTGGGGTCTCCTTATTAGAGTACAGCCCTCACTTCATCACTGGTCCAGGTAGCTAACATGGACACTTGGAAGCTTCTGGGACAAGTTTTCAAGAAGAGTCCACCCTGCACCCCAGCCCTGGGTCCAGTGATGCTCAGCATGAAGAAAACTTGAATTACGTTTTCCTTCATTCCTGTCCCTGGGCATTTCTAATGGCATGGAGACCACTTCACCTCCACCAGAGAGGTTTCACCCACCCTGTATATAGGGTACACACGCCACGGCCTTCTGTGTTGAATTACATAGAACAAAGCAAAAAGGTTTCTGGGATAGAGTCCAAAGGAGCAGCAAAGGCAGGAGAACCCTTAACACTGCACATAAATAACCAAAGGAAGGCAGAGCTGCATAGAGACCGGGAGGACTGGCAAGGGAGAAGGATGGACCGTGCAGACAAGGCAAGAGATGCCAACTGACCACAGGTCTTGATCACATGCGGTTATGCATAGCCTTCAATTAAGCCAGCTTCCCAGGCAGCCACGAGATAGGGAGCCATCCAGCTGCAGCATAGCATAGAGAGGGCGACATAGGAAAGGGAGGCCAGAGATATAGGCACGGTTTTCAAGAAACTCGCCTGAGAGAGAGGGTGGGACGAGATGAGCTGCTGAGCGAGAATCACAGGAAGATCTTCAGGAAAAAAAGGCGCCTGCTTCCCCTTTCTGAATAGGGTAGAGGTGGGTTTTAAGAATCAGTCCCATGGGTGACCCACAGTCCAGGTACAGCTGCCCCCCCACACACACACGGCTCTTGTCTCCCTCTGTTCAACAGGAGGGAGGCAGAGTCACTGGACTGTGGCCGCCACCCTGATAGAAGTAGGTAGCAGGCTGGCCCGAGGATCTGAGGAGATGAACGGCTTCTGGGCTGCACGGCAGGTGGCACAGAACAGAACACACATGACAACCATCAAGCAGTACCAGACGACCAGGTGACTTTGGCCCGAGCAAATTTAGGGGGACTGGAGCCTAGAAGGTGTGTGTGTGTCACATGCATTTCTGAGCAAACCCAGTCACTGGGCCTTACTACAGAGGCAACCTCCATGTCCAGTCCTGGCCGCCTGGTTTTATATTTTTTTGTTGTTTTTGTTTTTTCTACGTAAGCTCCAGTAGCACAGGTAAAGACGCTACCTGCGTTCCGAGCCCTTGTGAGGTAGGACGGTGCGACCTGCAGCAGCCATGCAGCAAGCAGCCATACAGCTGCTGGGCCTTAGAAATCATCTAGTCAAAAGCCTGGTTTTCCCGTAGGAAAACTGTAGTGCAGACGAACAGCCTAACTCAAAGACAGATTTCCTAGGCTTGTGATTTCCCGGTGTTAATCTCTGGTGAACATTACACCCCTGTGCCTCAGGATAGCCCACCAGCTTTGTGAAGCGCCTGCGGTAGGTGGCGCTGCCGAGTAAAAGTCCTTCGATTTTTTTAAAGCAATGTGCCTCTCTCTTAACTGATGTAACTTTCATAGCATGGAGGTTACTCAAAGAACAATGGCACCTTTGGCGTTTGAGGAAGTTGATTTTTCTAGATTTGGGCAGAATGATGTCTTCCCTAGCAGATGGTAGCAGCAGGATACTGAACTAAGCCAGCAGAGGTTGTGCTGCACCATCCTGTCTTCCCAGCACAGTGTGGGTTTAATGTGGTAAAAAGTAAATAAATAAATAAATAAATAAATAAATAAATAAATAAATAAATAAATAAATAAATAAATAAATAAATAAATAAAACAGGCTTTAAACATCTCCCTAGCCAAGAAATATCAACAGTTTCAAACAGTGTATGCACCCAGCTCCCTTCTTCCTAATAAAGAGGTCAAAAGGTGAACTGGGATCTGGGTCTGAAAAGCACAGCTCAGCACAATGGTAGATAAAAAAAAAGTAAGATTCAAAGGTTCCCATGGTGCAGATTGGAAAATATAATTCCGATTCCACAGAAAATGAAAAAAAATGTTCCAATTTTAAGAATGTGAATTGCTAACTCAATGTGTGGTTTTGAAAATTAGCAGACACATTAGCTGTTAAGGACAATTGTGTTACATTTCAAAGACTCGGAGAAGCTATGTAACGAAGAAGGGTCAAGGGGGAAACCCAGGATCTCCCTGGGAAGAGGAAATAGACTAGATTCTGCAGGTGGACTGGTGGATATGACAGGTGAGGATGGGAACAGAAGGGATCAGACAGGAGACAGGAGGGATGGAGGGAGAGATGGCTGGGATTGGGGGGGAGGGGCTTTTGGAGGGTGATGCAGTAACCTAGAACAGTGGAAACTCCCTGCAATCTATGAGAGTGACCTTGGTGAAGACTTCTAGAAATGGGAGCTACGGAGCCAAAAGTGGTCATCTTCTACAAACAAGCAAGGCTTCTAGAAACAGAAATGAGACACCCACCAAGCCAAAAACCTTCAATCTGCAATCCGTCCTTCCTGCAAGATGTGCTGGGGGTGCCACAGAACTTGTGGGAATGGCCAACTAATAACTGGTCCAACTTAAAGCCCATGCCTAGCCTGGATAACCAGGAACCATAGGCTGGTCAGCCCGGAGACCCAGCGCAGGTAGAACCAAATATGACTGGCAAAAAAAAAAAAAGTCAATGAAATGATTCCTAATGATATTCTGCCACACTTATGGATTGGAGCCTAGCATAATCATCATCAGAGAGGTTTCTTCCAGCAACTGATAGGAGCAAATGCAGATTCCCACAGCCAAACATTAGAGTTCCGGGAGTCCAGCTGAAGAGCAGGCAGGAGGATTGTAGGATCCAGAGTGGTCTCAAAGACACCACGAGAACACAGCACACAGAATCAACTAAGCAGGCCTCACGAGGGTCACAGAGACTAAGGCAACAATCACAGAGCTTGTGTTGGTCTGAGTTAGGCCCTCTGCATGTACTTTATGGTTGTATAGGTTGGTGTTCTTATGAGACTCCCAACAGTGGGAGTGGGTGTCTCTGACTCCTTTGCCTGCTTTTGGGAACTTTTTCCTCCTCAATATGAGGGCATGTGCCTAGTCTACTTGTAACTTATTAGACCATTTTCAGTGAATATACAAGGCCTGCTCTTGTTTAAAGGCAAACAGGGGAGGAGTAGATTTATGAGAGAAGAGAGGTGGGAGGGGACTAGGAGACATGGAAGGAGTGGAAACTGCAGTCCGGATGTAATCTATGAGATAAGAATAAAAGAAAAAATGAATAAATAAAATTATAAAAAAAGAAAACTAACAAATAAGTAGTAGATCAGAGAATGCTGTCAGTGAGCCACTCAGAATGTGGGCCACAAAGCCCATCCCATCTCCCTCGGAGTGCTCTGAGTGTGGCTATCCACCCGCGCACAACCACAGTGGTCTCAGAGCCAGAGGGCCAAGCTCCAGACAGCAGGAGAGGCTGGGAAACAATTCATTCTCTGGCTTGCAGCCTGAACTTCGGGGTGCAAGCCTAGACTGGCCAGGAAGTAATTCACCGGGTCCAAGGCCCCTGATCTCTGCCCATCCACCTTGGCCTTCCCAGAAGACACTCAGCAGACACGAGGGAAAATCAGAGCGGGTAGTCGGGTCGGGCAGATCTTACTACAGATTCTAAAATCCCTTAAACTTCTGAGACAGGGTAGTATCTTTAAGTCAGATCCTAGTCCACAGTGTCTGGCAGGAGTAAGCCTCTAGGTGGGTTCCCGTGAAGCTGCTCCTTGTTTCTACAGCTAAGGATGGCAATGCCAAGTACAAAGGACAGGGGCCATTGTAACCTTCAGCATCAGGTACACAGGGCCTTCTTGTACCAATCAAATCTGCACCTCCATAACACTCACCCCACTCAACCTCCACCTTTTACCCCCCACCCTAGTCCACCAATACAAGAAATGAAACCATGGAAATTTGCTATGTTCTGGTGGATATGAGTACTCTCCCTTCAACTATGGGGTCACAGGTACTCACTCCCCTTTCCTCTCCACCATGACAGCCATACGTGGTCTTCCATCCTCAAACCTTCTAGCTTCTTCTGCTGCCTCCATGGGCATTATGACCTCATCTGAAGTGTTTCAGAGAAAACAAGAGGCCATGAAGCTGTGATTCTAGTCACAACCTAGCGTCACTCCATCCAAACGGACCCTGGGGAGTCCCCCAGCTTCCGTTCTATTGAAGCATCTCCTCTCCAGTAAACAGAGAAAGGATTATGAAGATGCTTCTCATCCCAGCTCCACACAGTTTCTCGGGCATTCATCCCCACTTCCAGCCCTTTCTCTCTATCCCCAGGTTCTCTGCTCAAGGCTCTACCACGGTATTCACGAACACTCCTCCCTCCCTCATGAGTTCTCCCAGGTGCCTGGCCTCCCATCCCAGATCCTCCTTTGAGCTACTTGCCCATTGGTCCACTCCCCATCATCTTCACTCATTTCTCAACCCTTCAAAGTTGGTGCCTCCAAAAGGATGCTTCCCTGTGTCCCCAGAAGCCTGGCCAGTCACATGCCTGCTTCTCACATTGTTTCCTTCTCTCATTCCAGAAGAGTTGAACACTGTGAACTATTTTGCTTCTTCGGGATTTCATCCCTCAGGGCCCTGGGGAACATCTGTGCTCACATTCTGACCCTCTGGCCAGCTTTCTTGAGCTCTCCTTTAGGAGTTCCTAGTCTATCACCAGCCTTTACACAAAGGAATGGATCTAAATTCAAGGTTCAATTCACTTTAATTTGCATACCAGAGACCTCCCCTTTAAGGTCTTATCCACTGCTATGGTGTGAATATGTTCCCCAGATTTCTACCTCCGGACTGCAGCTCTGCTCCGAGTTTCTGTCCGGCTCTACATCGCCACATAACAGTGCTCCATCTCAGCAGAACCAACCTGCCATCCCTCCTGATACAGACACCTTCCCCCACCCCACAAACAGCAGACCCTCCTTCCTGATAGTCTCCTTGTACAAAGTGGCATGTCAACAAAGAAGTCGTTGGTGCCAAGGATGTGCTTACCTCCTGCCTCCACCCAATCCAACAAGGGCTGAGTTCTACCCAATCTGTCTCCTGAAGATGTCCACCTCCATCTCTACTCCTTCCATCCTAGGCCAAGTTAACTATGTCTTCTGTTATGTGGGGGCTTCCAAAGTCACCCTTAGATTTCCTACATGCTCCCCCCCCCATCAAGCCGATCCTGAGAACATTGCTGAAAACTCTTGGGTCACTTCACATGATCCTTGGTGTGACCCTGGCCTCCTTGGGGTCTCATTTACCTTGGGTCACCCTCTGGTGCCAGGGTATGGAACCCTGAGCTTCTTGGTACTGAGACTGGATTGCCTTGCCATAGGGGTCTTGGCATGTTACATCAAGGACACAACTTTGGGGAGTCTTTCTGGTGGCAGAGTTGTTGCCAGAATCTTCAGCAAGAGTGAATGAATATACTTCCGTTTAGAGGAACAGAGAGGCAATAGGGGTTCAGTGGGCGCAGCACTCAAACCGGTGCCAGCAAGGCCTGGAGGATGGATACTAGATGGAGAAACTGAGGCAGAGTCCCACGCAGGCAAAATAGAACAACAGGACTGGCCTGGCCATAGCAAAGAAGAATAGACGACGAGTTATCTCTACACCTTCAGCAGGTACACAGGTCCCTGTCACACCAAGTAGGAAAGATAGAGCTACAAATCTAGCCCTAGCCGCTATAAACTGGGGCTGCTGTCAGTCATGGGCCTTAATGCTGACTTGCCAGGGAGCAGAATAGAAGGCAATACACAGGAACAACAAAGAAGTCCGTGAACACTGCCAACCGTGACACAGCTGAGCACTTTTAGGGGCAATTGGTGTGCTCTTGAAGTGCACCTTTCACTCATATGCCCATTTGCTATTCACAGAAAGCTGCTCAATTCACCCAGAAAGTCCAACTCCCCAAGGACCCTGAAGCCCCACCAGGGGCTGTCTGACATCAGCCGGAGCTAATGACCACTCAGCAAACAGCAAGTCATCCTCTATGGGACTACATGGAAAGTGTAGAATGTGCCCAGGTCATTACAGATTTGGACCTGTACATCGCCCTCCACCCTCCCATCAGCATGTGTCTCTCAGATCCCTTCACACTTGAGCACCGTGCTGTGCCTTCAGCAGTCCTGTGTGTGTGACGAGCCCTCACACAGACAACTGGGCGCAGCGCAGTCTGGAATGCTGACTCTCCCACTGCACACCTCCTCTTTCCCACATCCCTCAACCTCTCACTGAGGCTGCCCCTTTGGGCTCATCTATGTCCCTTCCCCATGGCAGAAAGTTCTAAAGCTTCTTACAGCATTTCTCTGGGTATCACACTGCTAATACGCATTCACACCCATTAAAGAAGCCAAATGTATTGAAATAGCAACCACGCTGACTGATGCTAGCCCAAAAGGACCCAGGTCTAGAATCTAGGAGTAGGAGAGATCCCCAAACAACCCTGGTCTATATCTTGTGTAGACCTGAGAAGCAAGAATTGTTAAGAGTTGAATGACTTGCTCACCTGGAGAACACATGAAATATTGCCCTAAGGACCCACCTGCTAGTTAGCAGCAGTGGTGGGAGAGGAATTCATGTCGCAACTCTCCCCATCAACATACCCTCAAGTTTTATATAGCACGTAAAAGAAGACCCATTCCTGGCACTGCTTAGAAGCCATTGTTCCATGTGTCTTCCTTTTCAATCACATTCAAACACTTGCCAACAGACATTCACACAGTACCAGGTACTTTAAAACCGAACAAAAGCAACACTGAGCCAGTCATTCACCTGGCTTTAGAGTGCACAATCCCGATCAAAAAAGCAAGACATATTATCCAAGGCATCATTGAGCAGCTCCGTGCCAGGCACCACCGTAGGTGTCTGTGAGATGGACAGCCGATTACACAGATCAGCCACAGCCACCACTCAGCTGCCACCCCAGCGGGGAAAACAGCACCAAAGCAGACAGATAAACAAAGAAGAAGAGCGCAGGCGCAGATCGCCAAAACCATGGGGACAAAAGGATAGGGTGGGTGGAACCCTGTCTTCTCAGAAGTGTCATCGTTGAGATGAGGGACATCATCTCAGCTGTGTCCCCTCATAAAAGACACTGTGATGGCTGGGAGGAGAGCTTTCCTTACACAGATCCAGGGCCAAAGGAATAGGTAACCCAGGAGAAAAATAGTGTAGGATTGAGAGTTGTGCACCAGAACTATACAGAATCTAATCTGGGGTCAGGCAATGAATTTTCGTTTTGTCCGAAGTGGGAAGGGGGTTTTATGTAGATGAGGAGAGGCATCACGGGGACTAAATCCCAAAGTGGGGGAAATAGACAAAGTAATCAGCCAGAGTACCTGGTCTATGGGAAGTACCAGTGTGACAAAGAGAGCCAGAAAGCAGGACTGTAGGGACAGTGCCAACTGGCCCATCACTCCTGTGTCGGACATCTGCTGTGAGGTGTCAGGAGCCAGGAGATACCACAAGAGAAATACCTGTTGATGCTGCAAGCCTGTCACCTTTGGAGGTGGGTTGGTCACACATTTGCTTATCACTGTTATTCAAGGAAAAACAAACTTGTGTCCCAAGGTCACTTGCTTGTGTTTAATAGATAGGCAGGCTGGAGAACCTTAATGTTCCCGTCGAAGGTACCAGCTCGTGAAAGACAGGGCTCACCCGAGAGGAACCAACGTTTCCCAAGACACAGAAAGAATGTGTGTCACACACCCTAGGGGAGAGGCCCTATGCTGCCCTGGGGAGGGGAACCAGAGTTGCAGAGCAAAAGGCCCAGCCTAACTCAGACAGCAAGAGCAGAAGTTTGGCAGGGAGGGACTGGGAGGCACTGGACTCTCAAGCGATCTTCTGCAGCCTAACTATCTCCTATGGATGAAGAGGATTTCCACTGAGAAGGAAGCTGTGATTCGGGTTATAGTTACTGGTGCACCCCAAATTATATGTGTGGGTCCCTTACAGACCCATTTGAAGTAAAATAAGCACACACTGGAGTACTCAGTGCTGAGTATGCCGTGCTTCCTATCTCAAGGGCCACTCCTGCCCTGCACGTTAGACAGAGACTGTCACGACCTCCAGTTCACAGACACAGGAAAGAAGGACAGGAGGCGGGGTTGCATGCAGTGCCCGCAGGGCTGTCACCTTGTTTGGCATAACTATACTAAGCAGTAGAATGCATTTATAGCCCTCTCACCAAACAGAGAAGATCCAGAGATCAAAATAGGGGCAAGAAGACTGGGAAGTAAATAGACCTCAGACAGCATCAGCACCTTTAGCCAGAGCCTCCTCCCTCCCTTTAGCTCCCCTTTTCCAGGACTGTGGACTCTGATACCTGCTAGACTAAGGACGCTGTGCAGGTTCGCGGCTGAAGGCGACTATTTAGAAAGACAATAGCCGAGGTTTTTGCTCCAGCTTCTCTGATTCATTTGTAGATTGCCCCAGGAAGGCAGCTATCTCTCCTGGCTGAGGTGTGAATGCCAGTGTGGATGCTGAGAGAAATGCCAAGATATGAATCAGTCCCTCAAAGAAAGAGAGGGAAAAACAACAGAGGTAGAAAGGGATAATGAGGAATATAGCAGAGCAGAAGAAAAAGAGCAGAGAGCAGTTTGCAGAGAGGAGAGAGTTTAGAAAGCAGTGAGAGAGAAGTGGTTTTAAGAGAGCCTTAGAGAGCAGGAGGAATTTTAGGGAAATAGGATAAATACAGGGCCTCGCTGAAAAATAAGAGAAGCCTTTTAACTGCAATGGTGTGAAAGCCTGTTTCTTTCCGCGCGTCTCCGAGCACACATTTGGGGAAGAACATCAGTTTCTATGTCGGGGCAACGGTCCCCGACACAGGACCTTCACTAACCACCTGCCATCCAGCCCCTGAAAATCAACAGTGAGACTTGAGAGTCACTAATGCAGAGCTGCTCTCC
Organism: Dicrostonyx torquatus; assembly: GCA_028555095.1. Classification (NCBI taxonomy): domain Eukaryota; kingdom Metazoa; phylum Chordata; class Mammalia; order Rodentia; family Cricetidae; genus Dicrostonyx; species Dicrostonyx torquatus. The sequence goes on along the minus strand of JAQHUG010000091.1, from coordinate 206,177 downwards.
TCCCTGCAGAGCCCTGCCCAGCTGGGCTCTGAGAACTGAACCACACGGAAGCATCCTAAGCCATCACCAAGCCCTGCTCCCTGAAAGCCGGGAGAAAATGAGGCTACTCCAGCATTTCTGTGAGTGTCCGATGACATTTTATCATTCTCTCAGTTCCACCCAAGCCTCTCACCCTGCTACCATCACCTGTGTATCCTGGGGGCCATGAAAAATAACCTCCTCTTCAAGTTTCCCTTTTAAAAAAGAAAAACTGCACTTGCAGGTGCTGTTGGTGAAAATGAGGACTTTCCAGATTATGCTCTGGTAACACTGACCAGCATCCCGTCATAACAGGAAACCTGGGCATCCACGGGCCTTTCATCCAAAGTTCCTTCTCAGTGCCTCCTCTTTGGAAGGCAATCACCAGTCCATGCTTCTCCTCACCTTGCCTGCCCCCCAGCAGCTGAGGGCTCCAATATCTTCCCTTTCTGCCACCACAAATTCAGAACAACTCAAGACTTCCTGTTCCTACACCATGTCCCCTTTGCAAAGCCTTCATGGGCAGGGCCAGTCATTGTAAATGACTCATGGCAAATGGCTCTGCAGCTGTGCCCATACATGGCAGAGGGGGTACTTTATATTTAAGTTATGTTGCTTTTGTTTTTGATTATACCCAGAAAGCCAGGTTTTTTGTTTTTAAGCCTATCCCATTGGGTGTGTGTCCCAGAGAAAGAGAGAGACTTAGAGGTTCAAAATCCAGTCACTCTAGGGTTTTTGTTGGTAAGAGCTAGTGACAAACATCATTTGACAAAATTTGTATCTGCCATTCCACAAGAATACATGTTCAAGAGATTTTGAAAAGTGGGACAGAAAGAAAAACTAATGGGTTTGACCTAGAAGAGAGAAAGGGGACAAAATGTTGGGGGTGGGGGACAAAGAGTCTCATTCTTCATTTCCCTCAGTTTCAGTGTGTTTTAAGTCGTATCAAAGTTCAGTATGAGGAGCTGTTGGGGGGAAACGTTATCAGGTCTGCCTGCAGACAGGGCAGGCAAGCAACTCATGGAGAAAGTGGTGTCGTGGCCAAGAAGAGCCAGATTGCTTCCCTTGCCTGGATGAAAGCAAAGCAAAAGGCAAGGCTTGCCTTTCTTCTCTGGCAACACTACAGTGTGGGTCCCCACCAACTGCCCACGCGGGGCTGAACCCAGTGTTAACGGCACTGAACCTGAACCATCTTCAATCCTCCTCCTGAACATGAACAGCTAAACTGTGCCCAAAACATATGAGAAGTGAATGGAAATCAGACTGCCAATCAATCCCTTTCTTCAAGTGAGGTTTTTATAAGCCTCAATCCTATTTAAAAACATAACTCTCTAAATTTTCTATCCGAAACAAAAAGTTCTTGTCTGCAGTCTCCTCAGTTTTTACTTCCTCCTTAGCATTTTCTTGCTTTTATCTTTGTGGCTCCAGCCTCAGACAACTGGTAAAAGAAAACTGAGGGGTGTGGGCACAATTAGGAGATCTTACTCAGAAACAGTGTCAAGAAAAAAACGTTCAAGATTTGGTAAGAGTCTTGATCATATTTAAGCCCCTGGATATAATCAAGTTTGCAGCTATTGTATCTCAAGTCTTCTGAATTCTCTGGTCAAATTCCTAGTTTTGCTTAAGCAAACCTGACTTGGGTTTCTATTGCTTGCAACCACAGATCTTGATAGAGATGAGCAGCAACCAGAAGCAACAGGGTGTGAGTCGGAACACCTGTGGGCTGTCGCTGTTTTGAATTTACTCTTAAAAACATCAAGAACATGTGGGCATAAGGTTCAGGTCTACGTTCCAGTCATTACTAATGACATTGACATTAGCCCACCCAAAGGCTGCCCTATCAAAAAGCCAAGGCAGTCCCTTTATTTAACCAGCGAAAGCACAGAAATACAAAAGGACCCTCCTACACCATAGTGGAGGGAAGGAAAGCAGTAGTCGATAGATAAGGTGGGCTGTGACTCACCGTGAGCATTCCCAGATGTGTCTAGGGAGTGTCTGGGGACTGTTTCTGAAAGTTAGTGGAAAGTCACTATCAGCTGCGGTTTTCTAAAAGAAACCTTTCAATGGTCAAAATTCAGGAGAAGAGCTAACAAAACAGCATATTTCTCAAGCTTCAGATTTCTGGGCCATCCAAACAAAAATTCCACTCTCTCGGGCATTCTTCCAGCTCATGAGAGGAAGGAAACAACCCAGGTAGAAGTGAGACTTTTTTTTTCCATTTGAAATGACAGTGACTAAGGGAATCAGCTGTTCTGAAAAGGAGACTTTTTGAGCAAGGAGCAAAGATCTTGAGAAAGGTTTCAGCCTGCTGGTTTGTTCTACTAGTAACCAGCAGTTAGCACTCTATCATCATATGAGGTTTTCTCGCCAGACCCACCAGCACTGGCAGAGGAAGTTTCCAGCTAGGGAAATGGCAGAATCCATTTATACATAGCATTTCTTAGGAGTTGGTGTAGGTGGTAGCAATTTTAGCCTTAGGCTGTTGTAACCCCAGTGAAAAAGTCAGTAAACCAAAGAGGGGAGAGGGAGGATCACATCAGGAATTTATTATTCAGGGATGCAAAATTGAATTATTTGTCATCAAAGCTGAAAGCCAAGAGTCATTTATTTCAACCCTACTGTTCTATAGAAATGAGATCCAGAAATACTGTAAGTATCTTTGGCAAATATTTAGCCCAATGCATTGAAATTAATGGTGAAATTGCTGCCATAATAAAAATGAATTCAAGGTACCTTAACTCATTCATTTCCTGCCACCTGGTTTTGAAGATGGTTTTAACTATATTGGTCCTTCTTCACAGACACCATCTCCCCTGAATTGTTGGAGGCTAAATCTTTCTACACGCAGTGACGGCTCTCAAGGCCTGAGCTGTGATCCTCCGCACTAAAGGACTTCATGTGAGATGACAAATATTAATTCATTTTTTCATCTGCAAAGTATACTTGGTTTCTTATCTGTTTTACCTCCTGCCTCCACAAGTTGACAAATCTTTTTCTACTTTATCAGTGATCTTCAGGGTCACTTCTATGATCAGGAAATAAATCTCCCAGTATTAAAACTAGAAGAAACCTAACAGAAATCTCTGTTTAAAGACAAGACAAGCCCTGGAGAAGTTCCTGGTCCAAAGTCATACCTCTGGTTAATAACAGAAGTCAGGAGTAAGCTCCTCCCTCTGTTTCTATGCCATTCCTGTTGCAAATTAGTTTACATAGACACTACTGTGCCTCAGGATCATATCCAATGAATGAAACAAATAAACAAGAGAAGGACATGATGCTCCTAGGTATAGTGGAGGAGAAGGTTTATTGTAGATACAAGGGAGAGCACACATAAAGGAAGGAGGAACATCTGGAAGAGTCCAGAGTGGACATGACCAGCAGACTGAGCTGGGCCATTTGAAGAGAGAGAAGAGGGGAGAGGCAAGAAGTGGAAGCCAGAAGCCAGGTGATCAAGACGGTAAGAGGCCAAAACGGCCAGTGTAGCCAACATGGCTAGATTATATAGGAAAGAGTAGCTATGACAAGGGCAACCCAGCCCAATTCCTAGCCTAGAAGTGTGGGGGCTGGGTATTCCTGCCAGGAGGATCCTGTAACAGGTGGGGACTAAGGAATGCTAAAAAGTAACTTCCCAGTCTGTGTTTGCTTTAATATGTTAATAGACACCTCAGTTAGCTGTTTGTCCCAGATTTGAGACCTAACAACCCTGAAATGAATGATTTGACCATGTCAATCTTAATTTCTATAATTATATTTCCCATTGACATCTGTGGTGGAATGGCAAATCCACCCCATTGATTGAGTTCAATGATGCAAAAGTCTTCCAAGAAAATTCAAGTCCTATTTATTTCATGTTGCTTTGTTTGTTACTGAAATATCAAAGCATGCCACATGTTAGCTTATGTTATCCTACTCGGCCTTAAAGGTGCACTCACTTTATATATATTAACATTCCAGATGTGGATACAAGAGTAATCAACATAATCAAAAGCATGGCTACATGCAATCCCATGACCTTACATTCTAAAGAATCCACATATTTACTTCTCTTCATTTGCCACTTTAGTAGAATTTTATTGAAGTTTTGTTTTGTTTATATGTTTTCAAGGTACTGTGGGAAAATACAAAATCCATAATGTTTATCTCTTAAGTAGTGAGAGAAAAGAGACACACACATAAAAAATAAATTAAAAATTTAAGAAACCTCAATTATCAATCAAGTGGCTAAAAGCTTAATCACAAAATAAATCCTGCAAATAACTTAGAGAAAGAGAGATCCGTGGGCACTGTTAGGGAGCAAATGGCTTCTCAAGTGGAAGGCAAGAGGAATATCCAATAGGAAAAAGAGAAGACCAAAGAACAGCATGCTAAAATATCCGGGTGTTTTAAGAAACCACCCAGCCAGTGCTGTAAAAGTTTCTTGAAGTCCCATAAAATCTGAGAATCTGGAATATGTAGTCACCACCCAGACCAAGAGGAAGCAAGATGAGACTGCCTCTCAGGTAAAAAGATCCAAGACTGAAAACAGAGAACGATCATGATGGCAAAGAAACTAATGAATCATCTAATTCCCCTACACATAGTCAACAGAAGTACATTCTTCAGTTATCATTAGGATTAACTCCAACAGTAACAAATATGCTAAGTGGAGGGAAAGGTTTTCAAAAGAAGTCTTCTGAATGGAAGCCTCCTGTAGAAATAAGTGATTCTGACCCACTGAACACTTCAGAGGTGGTGCATGAACAAGAATTCCCAGGAGGTGCAGACTTAAAGCTGGAAACAGACCCCGAGGAGTATAATGATAACAGTGACAACACTCCGTCACCTCTGTAAGGAAATGGAGGCAGCAGCAGCAATGCTCCAGAAAACACAATTACAACTGAAGATAGAAACTCTGAAAAGTCTTGATGGTGATGAAAAATATATTCAATCATCTATATGTACTTTTAAAATTGAATTTATACTTGTTTTATACTTTAAGACTTCTTTTGTACCACAGACTAAATGAACTCTTCTAACCACATTTAGATTGAGTAGTACAAAACTTAAAACTTAATTTTTAAAAATTAAGCTACTTAGAAACTTTGATTTTTTTTCCCTTGCTCATTCATTATTTCACGCTTAAAATTACTCTGGAAATTGTTAATAACAACTTTATTAGTATTTTATAAGGAGTTATATTCTTTCATAAAAATATAGAAGAGGTGTTTACCTCTATTAAACCCTGGAAAATTTGAGCAGTATCACACTGCCCTCTGTTGCTGTACTCCAAACAATAATGTTATTTCTTTTGGTACACTGAAGTAAACCAGCCAATATATCCAAAGTACTATCCAAACAAGTTAGCTAAAATAAAAATAACTTAGGCCTTGTCTTAAAGCACATGCATGGTCCAGGTGTCTTATACTATGCCCGTTTGTATTTTCAGGAAACCTGGTAGAGTTTCTTGTGAAAATAGAGTGATTTGTATTTGAGATCTTCCCAGGGCCATTTTCATTCCTTTGATAGTGACTGTGATAGTGAATAGTATTTCACCAATTCTTGTCAATAATGGTCTATTATCAAAAAAAAAAACTCATTCACAACTCATATCAAAAAGAGTGTGTGTCTTCATGTTGTGCAGGATGAAGGCTCTGCCAAGTAAACCTAGCCAGAGAAGTACTCGTCCTTGTGATAAAGACTATGAACTACATGAGAGAACAGAATAACAGTGTGTGGTAGGGAGGACTTGGGACCTTGGAAAACCTAGAAGATGGTACTTCTGTTTAGTCCTAGTGAAGCCCCACAAGTGAGGAAAGTCGCCAGCTTGAGCTGGCTGAGGTGCAGAAGGCTGACTCAGAGTAGCAGCCCAAGGTTGAGAGCAAGGCTAGAAGAAAGAACTAGCCTGGAGATCAGAAATGTCTCAGAGGACATCGAAGGGACCAACTCTAGATGCTTTGCAGTGAGTAGCTTGGAATCAGGCAAACAACCAAGGCAGGCAGAACAAGGCAGGCCCACTGGAGATAGTGTTGGGAAGGTGTGGTCCTTCTCTAAGCACTTCAGTAAGCCTTTGGGAAATAGCCAACACACTTGGCTGGATGCTGCTCCCCAGCTAAGAGCTGTTCTAGAAATCACTTGCCACTTCCTTCTTCGCTTGTGGGCATCCGCTGCCTGCATCTGGTGACATGACTCTAAATACACAGAAGGACACTTGTCATTGGAGGCAGCAGGGAAGCACAACTTGCCTCTGAGGCCAGACTCTTCACTAACCCCTCCCTGCCACACCCTTTGCTCTCCTTCGGACTGTGCTCATCCTGCCAGCTATGCCTGTTCAAGGGACTTGATTCCAAACCCATAAATACTGTAAGAGCATAAAAAATGTATGTGCCTCTTAACACCTTAGCCAGCACTGAGACCCTCCCTCAGACCCAGCTTGTGGCTCACAGCACATGCCAGACCATACAAGTCCTAGTTGCTGGGATCATTCCCAGCTGTTGCATGGAACTACCTTTCCCAACTGCCTCAGGTTCTAACTGCTGCCCATCAACTGCCCCCAAGCAACTGCCACTCAGTGTCACTGTGGGGCCTCAAGTCACACAGTACCACATGCTTCCTCCTCTCCTCTGTGTTTCTTGTGGTCATTTCAGTGCTCATTCCAGAACTAGAAACTGTGAGGCCTCAAACCCAGGACAAACAGCTAACTAAGGTACTTATTAACCTATCAAAGCTGACCAGTGGCCACTAGGTACTCCCAGCATCCCTCAGTCCCTACCTGTTATAGGGTTCTCCTAGCTGGCAAACCAGTCCCCTACTACAAACTTTTCCAGTCCAAGACATGGACTGGGCTTCCCTTTCCCCCAGCTCCTCTGTCCCTAGTAGAACTCAATCATCTTGGCTACACCAGTCTCTTGGCCAGTCTCTAAACCCAGGCCGATCCCTCTAGGTCAGCTGCTTCTCTCTTGTGCTCCCCTCCCTTCTCTCCGTCCCATGGCCCAGCTCAATATGTCCATGTTCACTCTGGACCCTTGCAGATGTCTCTGCCTCTACCTGTTTTCTGCATTATATCTATAATAAAAGGAAAACTTAACCCCTGAGGAGATGTCATATCCTTCTTTTTATTTTTTTCATTAAAACATGATTTTTCTATTTTCTCAGTGGAACTGAGGGCTAGTGATCATTAAACTAAGGGATCTTGTGCTTTCTTGACATGCATATCTTTTGAGGACCTGCATAAGGACGTTTGTCTAAAGCAACTGGAGATTACAATATCTATTTTTAAAAAAAAAAAAAACCTAATGCGCTCATGAACGTCTCACCTGCAAGGATATCTAGTCTTGAGCCTGTCTGCTCCCTCTTCTTAAACACCAAAGTGCTTTGAATCCAGTAATCTATCATTTCAAATTTTTCAGTCAGAACTGAGCTGCTATAGCCAAGCCCTATCCCTGACACTACCAGAAAAACATAAATGTTCTTCTCTTGGCCTGGGTCCTTCTCTCAAGCTATAGATTATTTCAATGAGATCATTGCAGATTTTTTTTTGCCTTCAAAACCATAAACTTTCTTGAAAGTTTTGCTAACTTCCTTCAACTTCCTCAGCCCCCTTACCACTCTAGTCCCCGTCATCCTAGTTTCTGCAGCCACTGTGTGGCCCGCATCAACCACTGCACTTTACAACAGTGAACCGCTGTTGTCAGAAGTTACGACAGAGTTTTACTGTCCCTGTAGGAACATCCCGGGGCTGCGCATTCTGTCTTACAACTCTCTTTGGGCTCCTGGCATTTTCGAAATCTGTGAGGCACACTGTGACAAAGTTAGACACAGCCTATTCCAAACATCTAACGTCTAAAGGAGACAAATCTAACTCTTCTCCAGATAGACAGAAGAGGCCTCAGTTTAAAAGGAGCCAAGGAAAAGGATGAATAAAAAGTACCCAAGTAAAAACAATAGAAAAGACCAACGGGATGGCTCATGTTGCCAAGACTGTGGTCTTCGAGTCTATGCTTCAAGACTTCCATGGCCAAGATCATAGCTAAAAGCCCAGCACTCTCCATTTCTTACCTCTGCGCAGCAATTTCATTTTTGTTTTCTGTCTGCAAAGTGATCCCCATTCTCCTGACTACCCTACTGCCTGTGGGATCCCACATGTGACTCAGTTTCCATCTGGAGTCAATTCTGACTTAAAGAAGTCATCTGAGTTCAAGGATGCCTGTTCTGCCTGCATCCTTGAGGGTTAGAGACAGCTCACCAGTGTTACAAGGTTTCCGCAGGCTGAACCGTTTGTCTGCTATGACCTTGGGCAGTGAGCAGTCACAGTCCCTATGTGATACCGCGGTGGCGGGGCAGTCCCTAGACTCAGAGTCTGGAAAACAGACCCAGACAGTGCTCCTCCAAAGATGCCGGCAGACCCGCGATCCGCAGAGAGAGTGCTTCCCACGTGGGTCTATCTTTTTATACCTCCTGGGACCTGGTAGTCCAGCCCCATTAATTAATTAACAGCTAATTGGGGGCGGAATAATTAACTAATGGCAGGGTGTGGCTATAAGCCGAATAGGCCAGGACCATTCCCCTTCATTAGAGAAAGCTCTGATTAGCACCGTGAGAAAGAGCATTTCGTCCATGAATAAGAATACATTATCTATTAAGAACCAGGCTAGTGAATGCCAGCTGAAGGCACATCCAGATAGAAAAAGGAAACTGCTTGCTGCTAGCAGAATTCACGTGAGCGATAGGAACCTGCTTGCGCTTCCTCTCAAGGACAGTGCAGAGAGGAGGTTAGCTGACTGGTCTGCTCTTTGTTCTGCCTTCTGCCATTGATCTGTATAAAAAAACAAGTTCTGAAATAAACTCATGACCAAACAGACCTCCCGAATCTAACCTGTATTTTCTGTTTCTTTCATCTGACATTTCTTTAGCCTTAACGCCACCCCAATCCAGGTACCCTGGCTGATTTTGTTGGAGCAGGCTTCAACAATAGCCTGCATTCCGTGACATATATTCATACCCAGTTCATCAGGGCCAGCATGATGATCCTATAGCACCGATGTACCAGCCAGAGCACAAGTCTTTCGAGATGGGTACTGTAGCCCCTGAGCCAAGCAGCCAGTGGACTGGGTTCCAACTGCAGAGGAAAATGAGACTGTTACTACCCTGTGTAGGTTTGAAGCTGGCCCTCAGTGTTTATTCACCAAGCCCTCTGTCCCATCTCTGTACTGATAGAAAGACCCTACCCACTTAATTCCTCTTGCTCCTGGGTCCTTTATGCCAACAGGAACTCCTGGGAAACACTTGCACAAAAATTGTTCTAAGTACCTGCCCTGTTCACAGGTAGCCTCCTCCACAACCCAGCATCCCCCCAGTGTCTGGCTTCATATCCAACCTTCCATAGTTGTTCATCTGGTGGAGCTGTGGGTCCTAAGACTGTGACCCTACAGCTGGTTCCTGAAGTAAAGGGTGTTGCTCCCATAAACAATGGCTGTAGTGCTGACCCCAGACATACCTGACTTCAACAGAGAGCACACACTGCCAAGGACTATTCCTGACATAGTATGGAAACCCTACCCCTAACAACAGCCAGGATTCTACTGTCTCTGCTCTGGAGTTACCTGAGTTAAGGTTTGGTGTGTAGCTTGTGCTCCTAGGAAGCAGAAGCTCAACTTTGCTTCTTATCCCACAGCCACATGGATGCCTTTTTAGTTATACCAGTACCCCATAAGTATTGTACACAAGCCTGTCACCTTGACTCATGTCTGTCTATCACAGTAAGCGTTGATCTTGACCCGAATAAACAAGAGCAGTCGGGGGATAAAGCAGTAAGAAAATAAGATGTACTTCCTATTCATCAGTTACATTTCTATTGGGAGACTTCACCCAGATTGTACCTGGCGTACTCACAAACCAGGACTTCTGAGAAGTAAAGAAAGGGGGCCTTGAGTTCCACATTTGTCTCCTTCCCTGATATAAATATTCCCACCATGACTACCACTGTATGGTATAACTGAGCAAGGTGTGTGATGAGGGAAATGTAGAATGTGTAATTGGCTCTCACAAGCTGGGGGGCCAGCAATGCTGTGCCCTTTTCATTACTAGCCCTCTCCTTGGGGTTTTATCCATATAACAAGTGGGGAAGCTTTGGGTGTGGAGACTATTCAGTCCTGAGTCACCTCTACAGAGATTTTTACATGCACTATTGTGTGGCTCTGCTGATCTGAGGATACTAGTTACCACTTGTCTGATGTGAGCTATTGGTGAGCCTACTTTCACACCCCTATCTTCAACTCCTTATTTTTACCTCTGGGTCTTAGTGCACTGCTGATACCTCAAGCAGGAAGCTCAGAACTTAATGTGTTCTTTTTCCTCAACCTTGAAGGATCTACTCTTTGCCAGGGGCCATGAGAGTTACAGCAGGCGACCACTTATAGTACTCAAATGTCAACCCACCAAAGGAGTGGTTCTCTGATGGAGGTTAATCCTGCCCAGAGAAGGCCTGCAGGACCACCAAACTCTGAAAACTGTTGCTCACTTTTGCTAAAGCAGCATAGTGTCTCCCCAGTACTGCACTGTAGTGCAATCTCATGTGATGTATATATGGAATATCACAACTGCATCTCAAACTTATGGGCACATATATCTGTGGATGGTCAGGAAGATGAGTTTCCATTTAGATATACAGTTTTGATATATAGAATATATACTGGGATAGACTTCATAACTGGATCTATTTGTCCCACAAGGACTGTGGACACTTAAAAGCCTGCCTTGTTCTTTTGCTTATTGGATGACTTTCCTCAACTCTGGGCCCCCCAGTGAGAAAATTAAGTCACACAGACAAAAACCTTGATTCCCACAGTCAAATCTCTGCTCCATTCCCTGAGATAAAACTTAGAAGTCAGTTCCCTGAAATTAGCTTTTATTTGGCAGGACATTTAGTAAGGAGAGGAGTCTTTCAAATAGATCACATTTGGGACCTTCAGAGGTCAGGATATGGCATGTCCAAGCTTGTTTGAGTGTTAGTACTTCCTGATAAGGAGATTGGGTGTCCCAAATTCTCTCACAACTGACTTGGAAAAGTGCTAACCCCCAGCTTTAACCCTGAGAAAGCTATTAATTCCCTACACCCATGCCCACCTCAATTTATCAATACAGTACTTTAACCTAGGAATGTAATAACATGCACAAACTCCCCTTCTCCCTCCTTAAAATTTAAAGCCTCCTAAATCAACATTTTGCCTCTTAGTGCTGCTGGGCCTCTTTCTAGCCACACCTCCATGGGGCCATAAAGAAGCTGACAGTGTTGTTTTGAGCAGCTTTGTTTTATGACACTGAGAAGTTCAGGCCTTGTAATCTTTCTTTTACCAGAGAAGAATCACTCTGTGTGTGTGTGTGTGTGTGTGTGTGTGTGTGTGTGTGTGTACCTAGAAACTTTGCAGCATGGCAGAACAATAAAGAAACGGGCACAAAGAAGTACAGAGTGAGAGAGTTTGTTCATTCACCCTCCGATAGTCAAAGGAAAAAAGTTACACTTCTTGTAGTTTCTAATCTGAACCCCGAGAAGCCATTGAGGCTGGCCTTCAATAGCCCCTGTTAACTCCTGGCACAGGAAGTGGCATGGGTGTGGTGGAAGCACTCTTTATTCCTTCTGGATCCTTCTCAACTCTCTAGTAATCTCCAACCTCTTCTTTCTCGGGGTTACCATGTCTAAAAGACCTCGCATTCATTCATTTTCTCAGATACTAAGAACACAGAGAACTGGAGAAACTACGCTTCTGTTTCCACAGAGCTGACAACGGATTCCTCTTCCTTGTTGCTAGCCATTCGCTATGTTTGAAGCTACTCTGCTTCCTTGGTCTAGAAACTATTTGACAAAGTTTCCAAGCTAAGGGAGGGACAATTTCCAATGCCCAAAGCCAGAGAGGAATCCAGTATCAAGGACGAGAAAGTCTGTGTGTGTGACCAACGCATGTGATAGTGACAGGAGCCAATGAAGGAGGTGGAAGGAGGTGGGTCACAGAGGGCATCCCACCAAGTCAAGGGTAGGTGACACTTCCTTCAACAGCAACAGAGTAACATGTCTGGGTTGTTCCTTTATAAAAAGGTTTATGAAATCACATTGTCATGGAAGCAGAGAAAGCTTTTGACTGGGCTCCTTCCAAGTGCAGGATGGTAATCATTTGAGTTACTACTAAGGTAGTGGAGACAGACATGCTTGAAATATACACTACGAGTTGCTGACTGAGTTTTCTGTCCTGCCCTGTTCCCACAGTTGTTAAGTCCCAAAGAAATCACACAGACGTCTACATTAGTTATAAACTGGTTGGCCCACAATCTCAGGCTTCTTATTATTAACTCTTATAACTTATATAGCCCATTATTAGCCATTATTCTTATCTGTGTTAGCCATCTGGCTCAGTACCTTTTTCAGCGGGGCAGTCCCATCTTGCTTCTTCTGTGGCGGGGTCACAACTGCAGAAGAATTTTCCTTCTTCCCAGAATTATCCTGTTCTCATTGACCCACCTCTACTTCCTGCCTGGTTGTCCCATCTGTACTTCCTGCCTGGCTACTGACCAATCAGCGTTTATTTAAAATATAATTGACAGAATACAAACAACTGTCCCACACTAACGAGTCAAGAGACCGCCTGAGGATGCTCAACTAATACAGAGCATGAAAAGGAGAAGCGGAGGAGGCTGAAGTTGGGACCTTGAGGCCCTGAGCCCGCTACTCTCCCCATCAGAGCCGCTGAAGCACAGGAAAGATGATGTGCAAGGGGAGCATGGCTATGACTCTGCAGGTATGAAAACGAGGTGATCACTAGATGCCCAGTGGAGGTGTCAGATCATTATATGTAAAAGTCAAAAACTCCGAGGGAAGGACTTGATGGGTAGGATCCTAAAAGGGTCTAATTTAAACCACAGCTTGGAAGCAGAGGGGAATCTCAGAGTCACTTGGAAACAGACACCATCCAGGTGACCAGGGGGGGACCCTGAGAAGGAAAGTCTCAGGAGACAGCGTTCCTAAAGAACATGACAAAGACGAGTCTCAAGCCTAGCTGAGCTTGATAGGGCTCCAGAATACCCACTGGCAGGTCTATAATGATCAGGACCTAAACTATGTGTGAGGATACCTGAAGGAAAAGAGGCGAGGAGTTACTGGGACTTGAGTTCCTGCTGGGAATGATGGCATTGTGTGATGACTGAAGAGGATAGGAGGACCAAGAACAAAGGAGACAAGTCCCCTGAACAAAGCAGGGGAGAAACTGACCTTTCACAGGGCCAGAAGTGCCTGCTACGAGAGGAAGACAGACAACAGAGGTCAAAGTGGAATTGGCGTATTTGGCCAGGAGAAAATGACACTTCTGTTCTTGTTGATTCTGTGTGCCTGAGGAGAAACAAAGCAAGGCCTTAGACTCGGTGGGTGCTTTTACAAAGAAGGACAATCTTGAGAGGAAAAACTTTATTTGTTCTATCCCTGGTGTTCTAATTTGCTTTGTGTTGCTGTGCTGAAGATCACGGCTACAGCAACATAGAGAGGAGAGGGCTTCTTTCCTCTTACAGCTTACATGCTCCATCACTGAGGACAGCCTGGGCAAAATCTCAGGGCAAGAATTGAAGTGGAGACCACTTACTGGCTTGCTCTCCGTGCCTTGTTCAGCCTGCTTTCTTAGGTAACCGAGGACCGCCTGCCCAGGAATGTTACTTCCCACAGTGGAGAGTGATCCTTAGTCAAGAAAAAATTAAAAAAAAAAAACAACACTATAGACTGGCCTCCAGGCCATCTGCTGAAGGCATTTTCTCAGCCGAGGTTCTCTTTTTCCCAGACACCTCTAGCTTGTGTCAGTTTGATAACAGAAAAACCTTCCGATCACAGCCTAGAACACTGGTTCTATGAGTCAACCCGGATCAGAATGTTCATCTCACAAAAAAACCAGTGTCCAAGACAGAAGAGCTGAAGAGAAATACTTTCCTCGGATGGAGGATGGAGGAACAGAAGTATTGATCCCAGCTTATTTCCATCACAGAGAGAAAAATACATGGGAGAAACAATTAAAAAGAAGAAACTGTCTCTCTAGGTCAGTTTAAGCTTTCAGTGGGGCAACCACTGTGGACAATACTTAAACTGAGTCACACTCTAACAGATTGGGAATTTTAAAGTAAGTGTATGTGTGCCATCTAGACAGATTTTTCAGCTTGGGAAAAACTAATACATGTAACTAGAGATTTTTGCTTTAGTAGGAATTCTGTAGATTCCTTCCAGCTGGGACACAAGGTTCTGCTGAAAGCCTGTGAAACAGGATCACTGGCAGATGGGTAAGAAGCAGACGGGCCAACGGGCAGTGCTCCTGGAGGCACCAACAGCAGCCAAGCTTGCTAGAGTTAAGCCTCCCACACTTTGCAAGGGGGTAAAGAAGGTGTCTCAAGACCAGTGGACAGCCAAGTAGGATTTAAAGCTGCCTGCACAAAGACAGAGATGCTTGGGTTCTTATTAATATCTAGTTTTCTGTCCTTCAGGGAGACAAATACACCACTTAACCGAAATGAAAACTGGGTGTACTTGGCAAGTTTATGGCATCCTTTTGACTTCTGACTTCCAGGGAGATATATAATGAGCACGCATTCGCATCTCACCTCGAAGAAGTTTTGCTTTGCTTATTTTCCAGCAGCTAGAAACAAAATCAAAATGTCATTTTCTCAGAGCCAAATATATCACTCTATTTTCACATATGTTGTCTGTCTTGCTCTTGGCGGGAGGCAGGGCCTACAGAACTAGCTTACCAGGAAACCCTGATAAAGCTGTGACCTATTCTGGTATCTGTAGCTTGGGATACGATGTAGCTTGGAAAGAGTCTTCCCTGGAGGTAAGGAAAGACTATGCCACCAGATGAAGGAGACAGAATTCTGGAGTGGCTGACGGACATGTGCCCTTTTGCTATGTAGCCTGGACATGAGATGTAAGTTTTGGGGGGTCTTAACCTACTGCCTTCTTAGATCATGAGCCTCAGAACAAGTGTAGCTTTTCAGCTGTCTCTGCTCATTGCCATTTGTGATGACGGCATTACAAGCGCCAGTATCCTGGTCACAGGTGTCGTCAACAAAACCACAAAGAAACTAACAATGCATGGCCAGCTGTGTGATCTCCAAAAATCAATGGTTAAGTAAAAAGAGCAAGCAGAACATGTGGTTATTTAGATTTTTCCCTGCCCGGTATCACCATTGTCACGAAAACAAATTTTTACACTGTAGGGAACCAAAGGGTAAAGCCTAAAAACGGAAAAGAAAAAAAGAGAAAGACATGCAAGTGGCTGGCATTGTCTCCACATCATGGCCCACAGTATCAAATATCAATGCCCTGAAAGCAAGAAACAAACCCATAAACACTAGAGGAGGACAGATTCCATAGAAAATCCACTAGTGGCGGAAATTTCAAACGCACCCATAAAAGCTAAGTATCTGGGGCTGGGGAGACGGCACAGAGGCTGAGAGAGCAAACCATTCCTGGAGAGGACCCAAGTTTGGTTCCTGGCCCCCCACAATGGGTAGCTTACAACTGCCTATAACTCTAGTTACAGGATCTGATGGCCAGAGGCACCTGCACCTGCTTATCCACACTACACACAGACACATGCAAACACACTTAAATTTTTCCAGTAAGATCTTTTTTTAAAAGACTTATTTTTCTTTTATATGTATAAGTGTTTTATCTGCACTTTTATCTGTGTACCCCATGCATACCTGTTACCTGCAGAAGTCAGAAGAGGGAATCAGATCCCCTGGACCTAGAGTTACAAATGGCTACGAGCTGTGATGTTTGGCCTGGGAACCCAGGTCCTCAGCCAGAACAGCAAGTGCCCTTAACTGCTGAAACATCTCTCTAGCCCTAAAAAATAAAATAAGTCTTTTAACAAAGAAACATTTAATGTCAACTGACTCTTGGAGTGTGGGGTCTGCCTGGAAGTGTGGTTGACACACCAGGTGTCACAACGTATTAGTTACTTTTTCATTGCTGCAATGAGTCACCATGACCAACACCACTTATAGAAGAAAGAGTTTAATTGGGTTTACAGTTTCAACAGTTTCGAGTCCACGGTGGGGGAGCAAAGGCATGGCAGCCTGAGCTCACATCTCAAACCATAAGCAGGAAACAGAACTAGATCAAAATCGATCTTTTAGAACTTCACCGGGGACAAGCTTGGGATTTAAAAGCCTCCTAACATCCCCAGTGTGAGCTCTCAGCTGTCTACTGTCACGCCTTCAATGGCACCATAGACTTTAGTCCTCTGGAAATGCAAGCTCAATTCTTCTCTAAACTACCTTGGTCATGGTGTTTTTGTCACAGCAATGGAAAATAAAAGTGTCTTATTTTAATAATAATAGAATAATTGAGTAATAGAGTATTAGAATAATAATTAGAAATTTAATTAGTTGCATTCACGGCCTTTGTAACTTATCATATAAATTAAAGGTACAATGCAATGATTGATGTGTATTTCCATTGTAAATGGGATAAATAAAGCAGAGGCATGGTCTCACAGGAACTTTATGTTGAAGGCACATAATACACACTCTTTCAGGAATTTTGTGACATAACATACACTGTGGTGGTTCCTCACAAAAAAAAAAAAAAAAAGCCGAAGTTAAGCTCAGTGGGTAAAGGCAATTGCTGCCAAGACTGATGATCTGAGTGATTTTGAGCATCACCTGGTGGAAGACTAGAACCAGCTTCCAGAACACGCACACCAATCTCTACATGCAGCCCATGGCCAGGAAGCATGAGCGTGTATCCTCACAGACACACAAAAGACTTTTTAAAGTATTTACAAAGAACTGCCATATTCTTCAGCAATCTGTCATCCAAGAAGTTGAGAGAAGGCCTAGTGCCAGGAATGAGTTACTTCTTTTGGGCTCACTGGCCAGTGAAGTCCCAAAGCACCCAAACTTTATAAGCTATTGTCAATTGTAGTAAGAGGAGCGGCTGTGTCCCCGCCGAGGAGAAGGCCATGTTTCCGGCACCAGGCTCCCAGCCGCTGGGCTAGCTTACATTTGATGTAACCAAATGGAAATTGTATTAATTAAATTACTGCCTGGCCCATTAGTTAACTTCTTA
>JAQHUG010000091.1:137616-169668 GCA_028555095.1 Dicrostonyx torquatus | reverse complement strand
TAAATATCAATTTAAAAAAAAAGAAGAAAATCCCTCTTATGAGTGTCCAGTGGCATGCATTTTAGTTGAGTCCAGATCTAGTGATGTTGATAAACAATATTAGTCATTACATCCCCTTTCTAGTTTTCTAATTTCTATGGGTACTAGGTATCTATAGTGTCACAAGGGATCAGTCCAAGATGGTAGCCTCTTGGAGAAGGGGACAAGAAGGTATAGAATCAACAGCGCAGACTCCAGGAGCCAGGTAAAAGCAAAAGCCAAATCCTTTATTGAGGGTATGGACAGGCCTCTTATATCCTTTCCTGGGAGCCAGAAGTGGTGTCAATCTGGAATGCTGTGTTATCTCTCTCTCATTGTCCTAGGTCATAACATCAGCGGTCTCTAGGCCTTGTGGCAGACTCCTGATTGGCTCATAGTGAAGTTTCTATGCATGCTCTACTGGCCCCAAGCTGGCTATTCGCCTCCTCCTATACTATAACATTGTATAGGAGTATTTACTTCATCTAAAAATCATAGTATTTCTCAGAAGGAAAGAAATGCAAAACATAAGTGACTCCAAAAATTCTTTCAGGGAACTCCTACAACTCATAAGCACCTTCAGTAATGTAGCAGGATATCAGATTAACTCAAAAAACTCAATAGCCCTCCTTTATACAGATGATAAATGGGCTGAGAAAGAAGTCAGAGAACCATCACCCTTCACAATAGCCACAAATAACATAAAGTATCTTGGATACTTTATCCAAACTCTAACCAAACAAGTGAAAGACATGTATGACTATAACTTTAAATCTTTAAAGAAAGAAATTAAAGAAGACACCAGAAAAATGGAAAGATCTCTGATGCTCTTGGGTAGGTACAATTAACATAGTAAAAATAGCAATCTTACCAAAAGCAATCTACAGATTCAATGCAATGCTCATCAAAATCTTAGCAAAATTCTTCGCAGATCTTAAAAGAAAAATACTCAATTCCTATGGAAAAACAAAAATCCCAGGATAGCACAAAACAATCCTGTACAATAAAGGAACTTCTGGAAGCATCACAATTCCTGACTTCAAACTCTGCTATAGAACAACAGTATGGAAAACAGCCTGGTACTGGCATAAGAACAGACAGGAGGACCAATGGAACTGAATCAAAGACCCGGATATCAATCCACACACCTCCAAAACCTGATTTTTGACGAAGAAGCTAAAAATATCAAATGGAGAAAACATATTCAACAAATGGTACTGCCATAACTGGACATCAACATGTAAAAGAATGAAAATAGATCCATATCCATCACCATACACAAAACTCAAGTCCAAATGAATCAAAGACTTCAGCATAAAGCCAACCACTGAACCTCATAGAAAAGAAAGTGGGAAGTACACTTGAACGCATTGGCACCGGAGACCACTTCCTAAATATAATCCCAGTAACACAGACACTGAGAGAAACAATTAATAAATGGGACTTCCTGAAACTGAGAAGCTTCTGTAAAGCAATGGACATGATCAACAAGGCAAAATGGCAGCCTACAGTTATAGGAAAAGATCTTCACCAACCCCACATTGGACAGAAGACTGATCTCCAAAATATACAAAGAACTCAAGAAACTTGATATCAACAGAACAACTAATCCAATAAAAAATGAACAGAGAACTCTCAACAGATGAATCTCAAAGGGCTGAAAGACACCTAAGGAAATGCTCAACATCCTTAGCCATCAGAGAAATACAAATCAAAACAACTCTGAGATTCCCATCTTACACCTATCAGGATGGCCAAGATCAAAAAGACTGATGACAACTTATGCTGAAGAGGTTGTGGGGAAAAGGGAACACTCTTGCATTGCTGGTGGGAGTGCAGACTTGTATAGCTGCTTTGGAAATCAATACAGAGATTTCTCAGAAAATTAGGAAACAATCTACCTCAAGATCCAGCAATACCACTGTTGGGTATATACCCAAAGGTTGCTCAATCACACCACAAGGACATGTGTTCAATATGTTCATAACAGCATTATTCATAATAGCTAGAACCTGGAAACAACCTAGATGTACCTCAACCAAAGAATGGATTTTTAAAAATGTGGTACATTTGCACCATGGAATACCACTCAGTGGTAAAAAAGAAAAAAGATATCTTGACATTTTCAGGCAAATGAATGGATCTAGAAAAAAAGCATATTGAGTGAGGTAACCCAGACCCAAAAGACAAATATAATATGTACTCACTCATAAGTGGGCTTTTAGTCAAAAAGCAAAGAAAAGCCAGCCTATAGTCCACAACCACAGAGAACCTAGACAACAAAGAGGACCCTAAGAGAGACATATACTATCAACATAGGAAGGAGGAAAAGATAAGATCTCCTGAGTAAATTGGGAGCATGGGGGGTCACAGGAGCATGTAGAAGAGGAGAAGGGGGAGGGGAGGAGCAGAGAAAAATGTATACCTCAATAAAAACATAAAAATAAATAAATAAAACCAAAAAAAGAAAAGAAAAAGAAATGCCCTGAGGAATTCAGGAGCTGCTATTTGTGTTTGAACCCTTTGACCTGGGTTGGGCAGAGCCAACTAATCTGGGGATTCAGGCAGCAGCTACTCTTCCCTGGTCAGCAGCACATAAGACATCACCACAGTAGACTTCTAGTTAACTCTTGTGTGGTGCATGGAAGGGAATCAGGGAAAGAAAGGTGGGCAGGTGCTGATCCACAGTGTGGAAACTTGACTGCCGAAGCAGATGTGTTTTATCGGCCCTTCTGGGAGCAGAGAGCATGTTCCAGAATCTCCATCAAGAGGCAGCAGAGAAGCATAGTCAGAGCTCACATTTACCAAGAACCCACTGTCCTTCCTCACCTGGAAAAAGAGTCCCCTGGAAGTAGGTGACCTGCAGAAATGTGTAAATGTCTGTCTCACCAGGACAGGGGTGAAGCAGGACAGAGCAACACGGCCAGGCGTGGGCAGAACCCACAGAGCCGATGCAAGCAGCCCTCCCCTGCACCTCAGAGGCCAGAGGAGACAAACCACAAGCTTCCAAGTACACTGAGAAGGAAGCCTGGGATACAGCCAAAACCAGCATAGCCCTAAAGGCTGAGTGGCTGTCATAAATCAGTCAGTCATTTGATGTGTGGGACAAGCATCTGAGCTGTGCTCTGACCTACTTCATTGTTGACATACCCAATATTGGGATTCAGTAGTCACATGTCCCAGATTCTGAGACTGCTTACAGACTTGTCGTTGGGGGCCCATGGCCTCCAGCAGGAGACAAATGAAGTATCCAGCTGTGGCATACAGCAGCTCTCTTTATCTCAGAAGGGATGAATGCCAAGATTTTCCACAATGACAAAACATAGAGCCGTAGACATCCCCATAGGACACTATGCTTTATGCTATGTAGCTATGACAAACTTTAATCCATATACTAAGTACAATAAGTAATTAATATCTAGAACCATAATAATAATAATATAATGTAATGAATGGCTATTTTGAAATTATGTATTGTTTATTTCTGAAATTCTTCATTGAATATTTTCAGATCTTGGTTAACCGTGTCTAGCTGAGTGGATAGGAAATGAGCAGACTACTGTACAGTGTAAACTAGCTCCTGGTGGGCACAGAGGACCAGTGGCCACGAAGGTGGTGGGAGGAGCATTTGTAGAGAGATCAGCAGAGCCTGACACCCTGCAGGCATTCTTTGGAGAATTCACTACAAGAATTCAAATATGCAGACTATATTAATGCTTTTAAAGCAATAGCCATTTGGGTGGGTTGTATTTGCTTTTTTTTTCTTATCCTTGGAAAGTAGCACATTAAGTTTCCATCTAGAACAAAGACCTTGTCCTCAGTTTCATCTAAATTCAATGTATGTTCGGTCTGATGGGACCATATAGATAGAGTTCATCTCCTGGACTTATGTGACAGGTGAGGACGTTTCCTTGCTTTTCAAGAAGTATACAAAAATGCATTTGGTCATGATAAAATTTCATTCTACAAAGAACCAGTTAAACAGTGTGGGGGTAACAGCCAGGTGATATCCCCTCATTCCCATTGTTGTGGAGGGTTGGCTATGTAGTTTCTCCCCCGACAGCATACCGAACCTTACCTGCCTCGTGAGTGGCACACTCAAAGAACTTACAGAGAGACAATTCATCTAACCTGCCCTGATACGCCTAACGGGCAGACTTATTTAATATTCATATCCTTCTTTTGGCCTAATGATCAGTATATAGTGGTTTGAAAGGAAAAATGGCTCCCACAGGCCCATAGGGAGTGGCACTATTAGGAGGTGCGGCCTTGTGGGAGGAAGTATATTCCTGGGGGTGGGCTTTGAGGTTTCAGAAGTTCAAGTCAGGCCAGTGCCACCATGCTGCCCATCATGATGATAATGGATTAAACCTCTGAACCATAAGCCAGCCCCAATCAAATGTTTTCCATTCTAAGAGTTGCTATGGTTATGGCGTCTCTTCCCAACAACAGAACACTGGCTAAGACACACTGTGAGGGCTCCTATAAGAGATAACAGTAAGACCTGGAGGGCAAACATCAATAATTTGACATGCAGGTGACGCATCGTGGAGCTTTCTGTCCATGCAACTTGTCCCTTGGAGATCCTCCCCAGAGGTGGCTGCAGGTAGGCAGCCTCTCCTAGGGCTGTAACATCAGAGAAGATACCTTGACTTTGCTGACAGTAATCACCCTTGGCTTCTCTACTTCCATACCTACAAATTAACCTAAGTGCAGACTTTCCAGACTTTATCCAAGTGTGGCCAAACGTTCCTTTAGAAAAATAGGTGATGGGTTTCCAGAGTAATCTCGAAATTATTGTATTCGTTGCCTTTCTGTGATAAAAACACCATAGCCAAGGCGACTTATGCAGGGAAGAGGCCATTATGACAAGGATGCAAGGCAGCCCACATCAGGCCCAGTGGTAGAATAGGAAGCTGAGAGCTCACATCTTGAGATGCAAGAGGGAAACAGAGAGACCTGCAGATGACGCAAGAGCTTTAATGTGAAAACCCACCCCCAGTGATGTACTTCTTCCAACAAGATGACATCACCTAAACTTCCCTAAATGATGCTACCAACTGGGAACCAGTGTTCAAATATCCAAGACTATGGGGGTCATGTCTCCTTCAAATGACCACAACCAAAGATAGATACCATCCTAGAGTAAAAGGATAGACAATGGTACTCCAATAAACGCAGCTAGTAAAAAAGCAGGCTTAGCTATTCTAATATCTAACAAAATAGACAGAAAAGATAAAGAAGACCATTTCATACTCATTAAGGGAACAATCCGTCAAGAAGATATTACAATTCTAAATACATGTAGCAAACACAGGCGCATCTAATTTCATAAAGCAAGTACTGATACATTTCAAATCACAGATTAGCCCCAATTCAGTAACAGTAGGTGACTTCAGTATCCTACTCCCACCAATAGATTGCTTATCTAGATAAAAAGTAAACAGAAAATTTGGTGTTGGATGACACCATAGAGCAAATGGACTATCAGATATCTAGAACATTCCACCCAAACACTAAAGAACACGTGTTTTTTTCAGCAGCTTGTGGAATTTTCTCCTAACAGATCACATACTAAGACACAAAGCAAGTCTTAACAAATATAAGGCTAAAATAGCATCTTGTGTTCTGTCTAACCAAATGGGATAAAGCTAGATGTTAACAGCAAGAAAAGCTACAGAAAATACACAAACTCCTAGAAACCACACAACACTGTTGACTGAGTTTTCTGTCCTGCCCTGTTCCCACAGTTGTTAAGTCCCAAAGAAATCACACAGAGGTCTACTTTAGTTATAAACTGATTGGCCCATTAGCTCAGGCTTCTTATTAACTCTTATAATTTATATTAGCCCATTATTCTTGTCTATGTTAGCCACATGGCTCAGTCCCTTATTCAGCGAGACAGTCACATCTTCTCCTGTGGCTGGGTCACAACTGCAGACTAGCACTTCCTTCTTTCCAGAATTCTCCTGTTCTCATTGACCCACCTCTACTTTCTGTCTGGTTGCCCCGCCTATACTTCCTGCCTGGGTACTAGCCAATCAGCATTTTATTAAAATACAATTAACAGGGAACAAACCATTGTCCCACAGCACAACACATTACTGAATGATGACTGAGCCATTGAGGAAATCAAGGTGAAAATTTTAAAAGTTTCTAGAATGGAATAGAAATGAAAACACAATATCCCAAACCTATAGGGCACAAAAAGGAAATCCTTTATATCTCTAAGTGCTTATGTCAAAAAAAAAAAAAAAAACCAGAGAGGGCCCATGAGATGGCCCAGTGGGCAAAGCGCTGTTTGCAATGCAAGTTTGATGCCTTGACTTCAATCTTTAAAACACAGGTAAAGATGAAAGGAGAGAACCAGCGGCACAAATTTATCTTCAGCTTTACACATGCCATAACACGTGTAGGCCCCCAGACATCACACATCACACACATACACACACATACACCACAATAATAATAATAATAATAATAATAATAATAATAATAATAATAATAAATCAGAAAGAACTCAAATGACTTAATGATGTTAATAACTTAATGACTTTATGTCTTTGGAAAAGCAAGAACAAACAAAATCCAAAAGCAGTAGACAGAGATAACTAATATCAAGGTAGAAATTAATGAAATAGAAATAAAAATGTAAAGAATCAATAAAATCTGTCAAAAATCATAAAAGGAATCAATAAAATGAAGAGATAGTTCTTTGAAAAGATAAACAAAATTGACAAACCCTTAGACAAATTATCTAAAAAGAGAAAAAAAGACCCAATGTTGTTGGGGTTTCTGTCCTACCCGGTCCCCACAATCGTTAAGTCCCAAAGAAATCATACAGAGGTTATATTAGTTAATTAGTTATAAACTGATTGGCCCATTAGCTCAGGCTTCTTATTAACTCTTATAACTTATATTAGCTCATTATTCTTGTCTATGCTAGCCACGTGGCTTGGTACCTTATTCAGTGAGGCAGTCACATCTTGCTTCTTTTGTAGCTGGATCAGAACTGTGGAAAATGAGTTTTTCTCTTCCCAGAATTCTGTTCTCATTGACCCACCTCTACTTCCTGTCTGGTTGTCCCGCCTATACCTCCTGCCTGGCTACTGGCCAATCAGCATTTATTTAAAATATAATTGACAGAATACAGACCATTGTCCCACAGCAACCCAAGTTAGTAAAATTAGAAATTGAAACAAAGACATTGTAACAGACAGCAAGGAAATTCAGAGAGTCATATGGACTTACCTTAAAAATCTGTATTTCACTAAATTGGAAAAATCTAAAAGACATAGATAAATTTCTGGATGCATATGATTTATAAAAATTAAAACAAGCTGGGCGATAGTGGAGCACGCCTTTAATCCCAGCACTCAGAGAGGCAGAGGCAGGATCTCTGTGAGTTCGAGGCCAGCCTGGTCTACAGAGTGAGTTCCAGAACATCCAGAGATACACAGAGAAACCCTGTCTCAAAAAAAAAAAAATAAAACAATGTGAAATATGTAATTTAAACAGATCTACAACCATCAATGATATATAAACAGTAATCAAAAAACTCATAGCAAATAAATCACTGCAAGATTCCAGCAGACTTTGAAAGAACTAATTAACACCAAGTTGTTCCAATAAATAGAAAAGGAAAGGAAGCTCCCAAGTTCATTTTACTGACTCTAACATCAGATAGACATGATAAAAATGGGAAAGTAGGCAGTACATGGTCCTGCATTCCTTTAATCCCAGCTTCTCATTGGACAGAGGCAAGTAGGTCTCTGTGAGTCTAAGGCTGCCTAGTCTACACAGAAAGATCCAGGCCAATCACGGCCACTGTCTTAAAAGACAAAAAATGAACAAAGATGCAAAATATTCCTTCAATACTGTCAAGCAAAGCTCAGTTAATATCAAAAACATTCTTTATTGGGATCAGGTTGACCTCATTTCAGAGACTTAGGGTAACTAATAAATGTAATTTGTCACATAAATGGACTCAAAGACAAAAATCACGCGGTCACGTCCATAGATCATTGACAAAATCGAACATCCCCTCATGACGAAAGTCACAGAAAGTCCAGGCACAGAGGGAGCATGCATCACTATAAAAATGCTCTGCATGATAAACCTGTAGCCAACATCATGTGTAACAGAGAAAAACTCACAATGTTCCCACTACTACCAACCAGAAGACAGAGGAGTCTGCTCACCCTCTTCCTGTTGAATAGTGCCTAGAGTCTTGAGGAGAGCAATAAGAAATGAAAAGGAAATAAAAGGAATGCAGATAGAAAAAGAAGTTCAATATCACTTTTCTTTTAGCTAATACAATTCCATTCATAGGAAACTCTAGAGGTGACACTAAAGGACCCTTAGAGATGGCAAGCACTTTCGGCAAAGTGGCAAGATACGGAATTAACATGCAAAAAAAATTGCCTTCCTATAAACCACAGACAAACGTGCTGAAAAAGAAATCCAGGGGACAGTCTCATTCACAATGACCACAAAAAAAAAAATCAGATATCTGGAGATAATCTGAAGCGAGGAAACAAAAGACTTCTGCAGTAAAAGCTTTGAGACACTGAAGAGAGTGAGGAAGCCGGGAAGCCCTCCCATGCTCATAGAGCAGAAGAATTGATGTTGTGGAAATAGCCATCCTACAAAAAGCAACCAATAAACCCAACGCAATCCCAACCAGAGTTCCAGGACCATTCTTCCCAGACATAGAGAAGGTAGTTTTAAATTGTCTATGGAAGCACGAAGACTAATGATAGCCAAAGCAATCCTGAACTAAAAGAATACATACAAAAGAAAGGACCACCATACTTGATTTCAAATTATGCTACAAAACCTGTAGTAATAAAAACAGTATATGTCACACACACACACACACAAAAAAAACAAACAACATACGAATCAGTAGGATAGAGCAAAGGCTGCAGCCATAAGTGCACAAGTCTTCAGCTACCTCATTTATTTTTTTCAAATATGCCAAAATATACAGCAGAGAAAAGTCACTATTTTCAATACATGGTTTAGGGGAGACTGGATACGAGTATGAAGGGTGAACCTCTAGCTTTTGTCTTGCTAAAGTGGCATGATGTCAAGCTATCCCCTAAATATTTATATGTATACCCACAGACTAGTACCATCTTCAGTCTTGGTCAAAGAAACTTCCCTTTAAAGCAAGTGATCGTACAGAGGCTCGTGGCTGATCGAGGTGCTGAGAACAAGAGAATGTTGAGTGCTCGGCCCTAAGAGCGACCGCTGTGTCACCTCCTCTGGGGACACTGTAGAAAAAGGTATGGGAAGGACCTGGAAACGCTGTCTTATGGACATAGCTGTGGCATGAACGCACAACAGCCGTGGCGGGCTGCATACATCCTGCACAAGGCTGAACCCACACACATACAAGGGGTTCATGGGTCGTGCCAAAGGGTGCTCGTGGCAGTCAAGGGTTGCGGAGGTAGAGGAAGGCTTCGTCTTTAGGGAAGTGGCCACTGGTGAGTTGCTTGTACTCCTGTGAGTATCTTAAGATCCATTACCAAGTAAGGGGCCCTGGTTAAACACAGTGGCTCACAAACCAAAAACAAAGAAACAAGTGAGATGCGGGTTCCCTGGGAGGAGGGGAATTGCTGGGAATGGGAGGGGGTAGTAAAGGATTGGGGAAGAATGCATTGTAAACATACATTAGATTGTCAAAGAATGATTTGATTGGTAATTAAGTGTTTAGAAGGAAATGGCAGGAGGCAGAGGGAAAAGAGGGCCTGCTGAAGGTGCGGGCTCTGCCTTCTGCTTCGTCTCGCCTTAACAGATATGCTCATACTCATGTCCGTACTCACAGATGGGTCATCCCTCAAGTGTCCACGAGGTGGTGCTGTTGCACAGAGAAACGACCCTCAGGCTTGCCTCTGGCTAGACAAAAGCTCTACAGTGTACCAAGTGACCCTCCACTAAATTAAGGCTCTACCCTTTCCCCACATCCATACCAAGGAGCATGAGCCTTTGTGGGGGAGACAGTCAGACAATGTCTGTAATCCTTGACTAGATGAGACCCCAGAGCCCTGCTGCTACATAAGAGATTCCTGTCCTTATAAGGTAGACATGGAGAGGGGTAAAATGTCACAGCCTCCTCTTGACGAGCTCAGGGGGGGAATGTGTAATTATGAAAACAGACAGAGTGTCTCAAATGCTAACAGTCAAAGCATACGGGTGTCGAGTGTGAAGGAGACCTTCCACTCGTCCTGCAGCATCCCCAGCAGCCTGGCATTATTTCACATTTAAAATGCATGTGTGTTTGTTGCTGGTGGGTCATCTGGGGGCTCCTATAGATGTTCCCTGTGTGTGGCTTAATAATCTCTACAGACAAGAAAAACCACTTTTTTCCAAACAGTAATGATGCTTGCTTACTTTAAACTGGGTATATGTCTGGAGTCACTTACTAATAATCTTGAGGCATTTTTTTTTCATCTCCGTCTCTCTTATCAACACCAAGGTCTTGCAAACAAAATGTTTATCCCACCATTTTTCTTTTGAGTTGTGTTCTCACCACCACCCCGCTGGGCCTTGGGCTTCCCACAGTGGGTTCAGCTGCCTACTTGACTTTGCATCTTTCCGGTCTGCTCGTTCATCTTCCCTTTGAGACCACCCAGCCTGAAAATGTGCCAGGGCTATCAATACAGTTGTACAGGCCTGCCACTAAACAGAAGCACCGACAAATTAGGATTGGGGACCGCGAACCACGTTCTTATCTCAAGCTGCGCCATTAGCTCAGGAAGGTGCTGCTCGGTGAGGATCCAGAGGAAATACCAAATTGTCTAGTGGAGAGTTATTAAAAAAGAAGTGGGGAAGGCTCAGAAGACCCCTGAGTGGTAGGGATGTGTCAGGGGCAGCAGCAGCAGGGAGCCCCTCCGTGCCACATGATCAGGGATGGCTTTGAGAAATTGCTCAGGAGTCCAGACAGGGAGTCAGGGAGATCCTCCCAGGAGACAGGGGCAGATCTCTGGAGATGGAGAGGAGGTAGGGGCTTCAGATCCTGCTACAGCTCAGGAAAGAGAACCTGCCTGCCTCTATCAGTCTGAAAGTTCAAGTCTCCCAACTGTGCAGCTGCAGGGTTTTTGCACATCTGGCTGCTCGCTGGTTCCAGCCATACTGCCACGTCGTTGCTGCAACCTGAGCACAGCTGCTTGGGATGCCCCTTGTCTCTCCCTACACACGAGACCCTGTTCAAAAGGAAAGACACTCTCCTGGAACCACAAATCCATGCTGTCACTCCAGAGAGGATCCTCTCTTCCACGTGAGCACGCCTGCAACTACAGGGAAATCTTAACTCCCTGCCTTTCTCTGCAGACAAGCGATACACACATAGGCACACGGGCTTGCAGGGGCCTGAGCCAACCTAGACTAGACATGGCCTCATTCTGTTCTGTGATCCCCATCCATCCCTGTGTTGTGGTTTGGGTTTTATTCCTCCTTTTCCATATTTATATGCTGTTTCTTCCTGTCAATCACAGGGTCATACCCTCCTGCATTTGCTCATTCTATGACCTGCCTACCTTGGTTTAGGATTTTCTTTTTTTCTGGAATGAGAGAATGACATCCTCTTGGATGTCAACTTTTGTGGTTTATTTTTCTTCTTTTGTTTTATTTTTATTTTTTTTTTCTAGCGCTGGGGCCTGAGCCTCCAGCCCCATACAAGAGAGCCTTTTGTCTCTAAGCCACCCCCCAACCCTAGCTCAAGTTTAAATTCTTGGAAAGAAAAGCAAAGCGTGAACTGTAAACACCAGTGAGTGAACTCTACAAAGCACAGGTGGGTAGTACCTTCTCTCCCGCTTGCCCTGTGCCCATAGCCCGGCGAGTTGTAGGACACTGAGTGCCCATCGCTGGCACCTGGGACAAAATAAGTTTATGTTCTGTTTAATTCATATTCTATCATGAGGAATGTGGTGGCTTTAAGCTCTGTAACTAAACCAAATTCTAAAAGAAACCAGTTGCTAAGGCAACTGGGCAGAGAGAGAATTAATTCAGCAGTCATTATATGCAGATTAATCTTCCTAATGAGTGGGAAGGGGAGTAGGCTTGTTCTGTGTTCCTTCTATAATGGGGAGAAAAGAATGGTATGGTTTCCTGCAGTCTTAAGGACCCAGGCTCCAGGTCCTCCTGGGAGCGAGGCTCTCCCCCCTGCCCAGCCCCTCATATTACCTTAAGATAGAACTGTGGGCAGTGATGCACATCTTCTGAGGATCAAATCAGGTGCGGAAGTAAGCCCTCTTCCGCTGTCTTTTTAAACTTGAGATGCACAGTGACTCACACAGGTTAGTGGGAGTTTCTCTAGGAAAACAAGAATTTTGTTTTCTACAATTCTAGAACTGACCACACTTATCTCTATATATTCCCACTGGAATCCGAATAGAATTCACAGACCCTGGTGCCAAGGCTAGTGCACTTCACTAGACTGTTGTGATATCTGAAGTCCATGAGAACATTTTATCCACGCTTATAATCCCAAGGCCCAGCAATGCACCAAGTGCATAGTATGTATTTTTACATGCTTTCATGGGTCTGTGGGTGCAGCACCGTGGCAGAACACTTTCCTAGCATGGCACAACCTTAGATTTGATCCTCAGCACTGCAGAAATAAAACCTAATTTTAAAAATGTGCCTCATAAGAAATGAAAGACAAAAATGCTACATTTTAAAAGACCCATGGAGCTTACGGCTGCCCTTTGTTCTGTACACTGCAACCCTCTAGGGAGAAACTAAAATCGAAGCAAATGTGCCTAACGTCAAAACTGCAGAAGGTGTCGGTGAAGCCCTCAAAAGGCTGAGGCAGGGGGACTATGAGTTTGAGGTCAGTCAGTCTGTGCTATTCTCTTATGTGTGTGTGTGGGGGGGAAGTTAGGAGAAAACCTCTCTGTGTTCCCACTCCAGAAGAATCTCTCTTCCACTGATAGGCTGAATATTCTACTTACACATTTTTCATTTTAGTAAAATATGTAGGTGATGTGCCACCTTAACTTCTTGTAGTTGTCCCTTTCAGTGACGCTAAACATGTTTTCATTATTGTAAGCCATCCCTAAAGTCCATGTTTGGAACTACATCAGTCCTCCAGACCAAAGTTCTGCCTTTGTTGGCATGCCTCCTCGGACCTCCCCGTCCTGCGCCTGGCCACCACCATGCCATGTTCTGTCTTTATTGCTGACTCTCTGCAGGATATGCATGGCATAATGCAGCATTTGCTCCTCTATGATAGGTGGTTCTCTCTGCATGGTGTCTTCGAGATCCATCTACCTTCTAGCACGTGTCAGTTTCTCTCCAACCTAAAGCCGACCCCTCCCTCCTCCACTCTGCTCACACCACTCTCTCTTTCTGGGCATCTATCATAAATATTCCCCTGTCATGTCCCAGTGTGTATATCACTCGGCTGCACACAGGTCCTCAGGAAATCTCTGTTGAGTGTGTGATAACTGACTTTGAATGAGTCTGCCCTAGAACAACAACAACAAAAAAAAAGTACTTCCTCAAAGTTATCAGTTACCTGTCTCAAAGAGTTAAATAGATAGGTATCTGTTCAATTGACACTAAACGATAATACTTACTAGTTTATTGAGAAATGACTACCAACTACACACCGTGAGAAGTAGATCCATCCAAACCATTCTCACTACAACCCCATGGCCTTGGTCCCATTGTCCCCGGCCATTTGCAGGGCAGTTATAGCACAGAAGAGGGTTTTGAAGCCTACCATTCTTGCTAATAACCACTTCACCAGAGAGATTATACCTCAGGAGATGTTGCCGTGCTGCGAGTGTCTGTTTTCCCAAGGCTCTTCCGGCTCTTTCAGCCTCTGGACTTGGTGTCCACTTCTGTCCAGCTTGTTCCCTGCAACCCCATGCCCTTCCCTTTACACTTTTACTCCTTTCATGCCCGACAAACACACCGTTTCTTGTTCCAACACATATTGCTCAATCTCTGCCTTCGTCTCTCTTCCCCCACAAAGTGTTCCCAATTCTGTGGGTCCTCCCACATCCAATAGAGGCCCTTTGTCACTGCGCATCCTCTGGTGCGTTTGCACTGTCACACTTGGCTTTCTGAATTCCTGGAGTATAAATGTTGCTTGTCCCCTTCTCAAAAATGCTTTCCAGATTTCAGATGTTTTTGAGATTCTGGAATATTTGTATACTGTTCTGGTGTTTTCTGCTGCCATGATAACACATCCTGACCAGAAGCAACTTGGGAAGGAAAAGGTTTCTTTGGCTTGCGCTTCCAGGTCACCATCCATCATTGAGGGAAGACAGGCAGGAAATCAAAAAAAGAACTTGAAGCAAAACTCATGGAGGAATGCCGCTTGCTGGCTCCCTCACAGACCCAGGCTGAGCTAGCTTTCTTTCTGCAGCCCAGGATCACCTGCCCAGAAAACGGTACTGCCCATTGTGGGCCCTACTCCATGAGGGAAGGCAAGCCAAACGGTCCTTCACAAGCATGCTCATGGGCCATCCTAATGAAGACACTCCGTTGGGATTCTTTTCTCGGGGGATTCTGGGAAGTGTCCGGTTGACAACTTAATGCTAACTTGGACACTTACATATACATCGTGAGATAATAATATCTTTGAGATAAGACTCATCTTAATACAAAATTAACTTGATACATATGCACCTCACATGCATAGCCTGAAGGTAACTATTGTATTTTTAGTGCACCTGTGTTTCAAGTTCAACCTGTCACTTGAGGTCAGGTGTGGAATTTTCCACTGGGTTATCACTGTCAGCACCCAGAAAACCTTACGGGGTTTATAGCATTTTAGGTCTTGGATTTGTGGGTTAGAGGTACTTCACCTATAGCTCATCTTACGTCACCAGCTATTAGAGCTCATGTTAGGTCACCAACTGTTCAGAAGCATAAGAAACTGGTCATGTAGTTTCCTTTTCTTTAGTTTTCATTTACTTATTCATTCATTCACAGAGTAAGACAAAAATCTCACTCCGAAGCTCAGACTAGTGTAGAACTCAACATTTAATCCCGAATAGCCTGAAACTCATGCCAATCCTCCTGCCTCAGCCTCCCAAGTGCTGAGATTGCAGACATGAGTCACCATGCCTGGCTTGCTCTTATACATGACGGCGCACGGGGCCAAATAAACATGTTCCGTTAGATGAGCCTCTGTTGTGCGGAGATGAATTTGGATTCTCTTAACCAGCTTTCCTCACGGTCTACTGTCACGTGATTTGCTGACACACAAGAACGGATGTACACAGAGAGACAAATCTGAATCCAGGCCAGAGTCAGTATTAACTGCTGGGTTCTGTGCTGTGGCCTCTCTCACAGGTTCTCGTGGGAGCTGTCACCAGCACAAGAACAATATCTAGCATTTAAAATGTGGAATATATGTTCTCGCTCGCTCGCTCTTTTCTGATTTAACGAAGGGACTTTGTGGAATTGGACTCACTTTAGAAGGAAGTAGGTTTGGGAATAGGAGTACTTGGACTAGAAGCATCGCTAAATACTGAAGCTATTTTTTAATCATAAAATATTCCCTAACATAAATACTTTCTTCATGTAGCTTAGATTTGTTTGCAGTGTTTTACATTTTACTTCATCTGGCCTTGTTAATTGGTGAACAAAGAATACACTTGGAGCTTGGTAGACTGGGTTTTCTAACTTCATGTTTCAATATTAAACAGCGTGCATTTGGGTGTCTGCTGGAGTCCAAAAGTTTGCTAGACTTCCTAACATTTCGGAGCAGAATAAAGCCATTCGGGTGCTGATACATCATTGATCCCTTTGTTTTATGTGTGGCTTGTAAAACAGATTCCAAGTGTCACTGTGACACATGCAGTTTTTCTCAGACTACTCTTGTCCCTAGATGTGCCTCTGCCAGCCACCTCCGCCTCGGAGTTGGTATCTGTCAGCCCTCTGTTACAGCAACAGATTTTGGGCTCTCAGCTTTCCTTTTCACCCAGCTGTGAATATCTTAGGGCATCAATGTCTCACTCCACGGATGGCAGCACACAACAACAACAAATCCACATACACACACGCACGTGCACACACACACACACACACACACACACACACACACACACACACACACCCTAGCACGCACACTTGCACCATGGCCAAGATGTGTAAGAGAAGGAGGCTGGAGTCTCAATATCCCCATTGAGGGCACCTTCAGTGACCAGAAGACACACTCCTTCTCCACTAGAGCCAGGGTCTGGAACAGTCTTTACTAACACACGGGCTTTCAGACAATACTTACTCAAACATGACAAAGCTTGGTTGAGTTTGGTGACTTTCACAGGATTTTGGACTGAAAGCATTGGTGTGTCCATTCTGTTTGCAAATTCCATTTTATGGCTTATAGGATATTTTGTTGTATTATTTGGGTTTGCTTTTTTTTTTTGGTTTTTTGAGACAGGGTTTCTCTGTGGCTTTGGAGCCTGCGCTGGAACTAGTTCTTGTAGACCAGGCTGGCCTCGAACTCACAAAGATCCGCCTGCCTCTGCTTCCCGAGTGCTGGGATTAAAGGCGTGCGCCACCACCGCCCGGCTCTGGGTTTGCTTTTTAATGTGTCTGGTGGTCTCCCACCTCGTGCCATACATGGCTGTTAAACTCTATGTGACAGTGAATATTCTGGCAGGGACACTGTAATCCTGCGTTTTGGACACGAAGAGGAGTCGGTGACATTTAGCATCCTTTCCCTGCTGATGTGCTGCTATTTTGGTGTTGAAGACTGGCAGTTCCTAATTCTTTGTGGATGGCACCTCTCACAGCTACTTCATATTACTTCTGTTGTAGGAGTAAGAAAGGAGACACATCATTTCAATACATTTTAAAATATTTGATCTCAGAGTATGTACAGAAAGGGAAACTTGAAGCTATTTCTCTGCTTTTCTGTTTTAAAAAAATGTTAAAATGTTCCATAATACTTTCCATGTATATTATAATTAGGTCATACAGTGATCTAGGCTGCTGAAAATGAATGACAGCCTGTTTCCACCAAGACACTAAGGGGTGGGATAAAACAACAGACAACTGTGCGATTTGTCAGGCAAGGACCCCTGCAGGTGACACCCTGTGACACCACATGGCCCAGCTTGTGAGCTGCTCTCTGGCTGCAGCTGTGCACTTCTGCAAACACCGTCATTGCTCTGAGTTAGCGGCTCCTTGGCTTTCACCACTGTTCCATTCTTCTTTGAGAACATTCGCTGAGCCTACACCGGAGGTCTGGATGCAGCTTTAGTCTTGAGCATCGTCTAAAGCAGCAACGCAACAGAGCGGCAAGCGAAGGGCTTCCATTCACAGGTAGGGCCTGACATCTCTCGCCAGGCATCGCTTGACTCGTTTTTCAGATTTGCTCTCGTTTCCTGAATCTAGGGCTGTCACGAATTGGAACAGCCTGTCCTGAGTGCTTTTCATCTACGTGTCCATTACGTTTTTTCAGAGAACTGCCTGATACTGACAGGGACAATCCCTTCTTGCTATCCTGGACTTCGTTTCCAGCCCACCAAGGAGAAGCTGTCATTCTATTCAGCGTTTGCCATCTTCAGTCAAAGGGGCTGAAGCAAACAGACTTTTAAGTCATTATTTTAAATTTGCAAAACTAACAAGAGATTTAAGTCAGAATTTTGAAACACTCTACCTGTCTTTATTCGATAGTGAGGGAAACACCCTTTATTAACTTTGTCTTTGGACCTCAAATGCTATTCCTTTCCTGCTCCAGAGCCTTGTTCTCTTGCTCTTTTCCCTGATTCCACCTGCTGGCACCCTCTGCTGTTTGGCTCATGCAGCTGCCCTCAGACCCTGCTGGTGAAAGTGCCTTGCCTGGAGAGCCTCCTAGTGCTGCCTTGTTCAGGTTACCTAGCAACAGATGTTTTCCTTGTCCTAGCTGCAAATCAGGTTTCTGGGTTACCGTACAGGTCTGCTCTGTGGCTCCCAATGAGCCAATGGGTATTCTGGATTCTGATTCAAAGTTTGGAAACATGGATGAGGGTCAGTTTTCCAGCTATAAGAGCAAAGGGCAGAATATGGATTTAAAACTTTTGAAGTT
The DNA here is from genome assembly GCA_028555095.1 of Dicrostonyx torquatus. Lineage (NCBI taxonomy): Eukaryota > Metazoa > Chordata > Mammalia > Rodentia > Cricetidae > Dicrostonyx > Dicrostonyx torquatus. The sequence goes on along the minus strand of JAQHUG010000091.1, from coordinate 151,610 downwards.
TGGGGACCAAGGATGTAACTCAGTAATAGAGCACTTGCATGCCCAAATCTCTAGGCTTGGTTCTGAAGGAAAGAAAGAAGGAAGGGAGGAAAGAAGGAAGGAAGGGGAGCCCTTGAGCTCCTGCCTAATAACAGGCTGAGACTGGTTTTGCATTTCTCACATTTAAACTGAAATCCCTGGGCAAAGCAGGCACCCTCACCGTTTAGACTATGGAGCCCGCAAGTTAGCACGGTGTGCTGATGCACCCATGAGAGGTTGTGCTGAGCCTATGTGAGCCAAGCAGTCACCCTTTTAAGTTGCTTACCACTCTGACCACTTAAAATGATGGTGGTAATAATCCCTATATTTTGCACTAAATTTTTTCCTAGGGACAGGACTTAGGCCAGTTCCAGCCATCACTCAATAACCGGGAGCTACCTTTCCAATGTATGTGTCATCATTATGTTGAGTATCTGCTAACTTTCTGGGTACAGTGTGGGTCTTTATTACATCGATGTATTTTATCCTTAAATTTTATAACCCTAATTTATATATCTGATCAAATGACTTCTGCTTTATTTTTAGAGTAACTGCGTATCATACTACCTTAAATATGTTCTGGGGTATCTAATTTAATTCCCCTTTTATAACTTTTTGTGACATGTGTTTTGTTCCCATCTCTTTTAATAATTTACAAATGTCTTGGCATTTTAAAATTGACAAATCCTTACAAATCTACTCACATTATTCTGTGCTTTTAATTTCACCCTCCCTCTCTGCCAAGACCTAATAGCTATGGTATCTCCTGGATCGATGCATGCGTTAGCACACGCACAAATGTGGCAGCTGTGCTACACAGTCATCTATAGACCCAGAAATTTTAATGTAGTTTAAAATGGAATGTGACGCTCTATGTTTACATGAACCTATGTAGAGAAGCTGCTGTTTTTGTCGTTTAGCAAAAACATTCTTCGGGGCTGGAGAGATGGCTGAGAGGTTAAGAGCACTGACTGCTATTCCAGCGGTCCTGAGTTCTATTTCCAGCAACCACATGGTGGCTCACAGCCATCTATAGATCTGGTGCCCTCTTCTGGCATGCAAGCATACATGGAAGGAATGTTGTATACATAATAAATAAATAAATCTTAAAAAAAAAGAAAAGGAAAAAGCATTCTTCTTTTCAATAAGATGCTACACTAGAGAAATATTTTATGAATTGAAAAGTTGGTCATAAAACCCCTGTCACAACAGCCTAGGCTTTGACTCAGAATTGTCTCTGGCTTTTGTGAATTCTTCTCACACTCAACAAATATTCACAGTGAATCCCTGGCTCAGACACTGCAGTGGGTCCTGGTGCAGGAGGTACCCAGTTTGGCCCTCAAGGCACCCACAGTCAAATGCAGTTACAGCGTGGCAGGATGCAAACCAATATGTGCAGTGTGACAGATGAGATGGAGGAGAAGCATGGGCTCTGGGAGATGGGAAAGGGGGGGGTCTCTAGGTGTGTGTGGTGGCTAATTTTGGTTGTCCACCTGCCTGGATCCCGAATCAACTCAAACAGCAAGCCATTGGACACCCCTGTGAGGGGCTTCCTTAATCACGTTGTTTGAAGCGGGAAGACCCAGCCCAAATGTGGGTGGCACCTGCAGGAGGCAGCTCAGATGAAAGGACTGGAAGAGGGAAGCTCTGCTTTTTACCTGCTTGTCTTCACTCTCCCTGACAAGTTCATTTATCCTGTTCCTGCAGCTTTCCTTTGCTCTTAGAATGAGCTTTGTCAGTCTCCTAAAATAAACTGAAGCCTGGCAGCTCTCCAGGAATCCTCCAGGTCTCTCGCACATGAGTGGGACAGCTGAGACCTCCAGTCTCACGGACTGAGCAGCTAACAGGTTCTCAGCCTCTCACTGTCAGACTGCCTTTGTCAAACTACCCAGACCATGTCATGTAAGCTGACCTAATAAATCGCTTTCAAATATATTCATTATGTCAGTTCTGTTCCTCTGGAGAACCCTTACTAATACAACGTGTCTACAAGGGAGATGGTGAGGCCAAGGAGGGTAACCAGGAGTTCACCCCCCACCAAGAGAAAAGCAACAGTGCACCTGAATCCACCTGCTTGGGAAGGAAGGGTGGGGGAGAGTAGAGAAGCTGCTGATGGGTCTAGAAGAACCAGGGAAGGAGTGTGCAGGCAGTACATAGAATAGCAATGTAAGGGCAACATCGCTCAGGCTGCACTTGGATAAAGACAATGGAAACAGCCTTGTACTGCTGAAATTGTGCTTAGAATGGGTGATCAAGGACCACAGTAGCGGCAGAGGGGTGTTAGAAGACAGGACACATATTTAGGAAACATCCAGCACAATAGAGCAATTTTGTGTGTGTGTGCTTGAAAAAAAAAAAAAACATGCCTCGTGGTTTAGAAAATCCCTAGAAGGCTGGGTGGTGGTGGCGCACGCCTTTAATCCCAGCCTGGTCTACAAGAGCTAGTTCCAGCGCAGGCTCCAAAGCCACAGAGAAACCCTGTCTCGAAAAAAAAAAAAAAAAAAAGAAAGAAAGAAAGAAAGAAAGAAAGAAAGAAAGAAAGAAAATCCCTAGAAAGCAGAGGGGAAGGAGCAGGTTGGAGGTGTGGGCAGTCACAACAGGCAAGTGTGTCTGGGGAGAAAGGCTGAGCTACAGCCACTAGGCAGAGGATGTGAGCAAAACTCAAAAGGTGGTGTGTGGTAGCTAGAGGCCCAGATTCAAGGAGAGGATCGGACTTCAGAGACCAGAAACGCCCTGATATTCTCAGTGTAGGATCTCAGGCCACTGTCGGGTACCAGGGGTTGAACTTTCAGGATGAAGGAGAGAGAAGTGGAACTGGAGCCCTAGAAGATGGAAGATTGGCACAACCAATGAGGGGAGTCTGGGTTTGCAATGGGCAGTGTGGGTGTGTGTTTGCATGCTTTAGGAAAGCAGGCCCCACCAGAAGAGGGAGAGACAGAGAGAGATTGGAGCTGTGGATAGAGCTGAGGAAACCAGAAGAGAGACAGAGAGAAGAGAAGGAACCAAGAGGGCATGGTCTGACTGTGGGATAAAGTAACACGGTTGGTGTCTGCTCTCTGGGACACAGGCCAGGTCATGCTGGTATCAGGAGGAAATGTGGGGTCAGTACCTAATTGTCACCAAATTGGGGACCATCAACTTCTCATAATCTCTAGGACTCCTTTTCACCTCCGTGTCTCAGTGCTGGAGTCCAGTCCCTGCGCCCAGGCCCCTCTCTTGCCCACCTCGTCCCTCGCACTTGAACTGTGAACACGAAGTGTAGCGGTTAACAGAGCTAAGGGCTCTAATTTTTAGTCACAATAAAGGACCAGCAGGTGCCAGCCTCCTGTCTTCATCCATTCCTCTGCTCTAAGGTCAAATTCAAAACCATGGTGTGTTCTAGAAAAGCCATGAACTGCAGAGGGAAACGGGGGCTGGGGGTAAAGATGGGCTGGAAAGGTGGTAGCGGGGGCCAGCTGGAATAGTCTAGAAGCCAAACGGAGCAAAAGGAATGTGACTTGTTAGCCTGCTAGCGATCCTCCTCCCTGATAGAATATGCATGATCCCAAGTCCCTGCTCAAGGAGGCTTCGGAGGAGTGCGCACCCAGATGCACTGGGGTGCAAGGTGCTAGGAAGACACATAGGCCAGAGTGTAAGCCCCTGTCCCTTCTCTGACTCACCAGGTTACGGAAGCGCTCCTTTGAGCCCCCAAACCAACTCCTACCCCTGACCCGCCTCCGTCTCCTTCCAGGGGAGCAGGACATTCGGGGGTGAGCACGTCAGACTTGAAAGAAGCCAACCTCGCAGGTGGCCACAGTCGCCCTGTGGGGACCCTTCGGTGCGAGCTCTGACCCTCCTGTGCTGCGCTTAGCCGCTACACAGACAAGACCTGGCTTTTCGATTACACCCCCCCCCAAAACTTGGCACCTCCAGAGGGCGGTGCTAAGCCAGGCGGAGGCGGAGCCCAGGCACAGCGCCACCCGGCTGTCTCCAGCAGAGCCGGGCGCCCAGGGCTCCCCGAGCTGTTTCCCCAGCAGGTTCCTAAGACGACCTGCCTTTAAGGAGTGTTTCCCTGGGCGCGACTGCCTCCCGGCGCCTTTGGTTAGCCGGGAGCCTGCAGTGGGCAGGGGAGGGAGAAGCCGGTGTGATCCCAGATTCCCGGGAGACCAGGCCATCTCTTTCAGCTTCGGAGAGTGGAGAAGCCGTCCGCGGGAGCGCACATCTCCGGTTCTTTCTGGCTCTCGTGCATCTTCCTACTTGCCTGACGGGAGTGCGAGCCAACAGGCATGGGGTGTTTGGGCAACAGCAGCAAGACCGCGGAAGATCAGGGTGTGGATGAAAAAGAACGCCGCGAGGCCAACAAAAAGATCGAGAAACAGTTGCAGAAAGAGCGCCTGGCTTACAAAGCGACTCACCGTCTGCTGCTTCTGGGTAAGGCCGGGATGTATGGTAGCTCTGACCCCGGCAGCGCCCAGCGTCCTGGAGTGCTCAGTCCCCCGCACACTGGCACAGGCAAACCAGACTGCGCACCACCAGGCGCCGGAACTTGGCTAGGGCGAACTACTGTAACCACATCTGCTGTGTACTCGAAAGACCCCACGTAAAGGAAGAACACGTTGGGTAGCGACAGGTATGGTCGTGGCCGATAGGAGGACAGGGATGACCACCTTCTTTCTGTTTGTCCACAGGGGCTGGTGAGTCCGGGAAAAGCACTATCGTCAAACAGATGAGGATCCTGCATGTCAATGGCTTCAACCCCGAGTAAGAATACCCAGTTTGGATTTGGTTTCTAAATTCTGTATCAACCACATCTTTTCTCAGAAGTACTTTCTCCACGCAGTTGACTGGGGTGGTGAGGAAGTAGAAATCTAGCATAGAGTTTGTTCCATTTAGGCAACCCCTTTTTTTGGCGATGTCTAGTTTAAAAAGAAAACAGCTTGTCAAAATACAATTTGTTAGGAATTCTTAGGAGGACTGGTCTCTAATATTGGCATGGCGTTGAACCTTCAGCCAATACATTGATCCTTTATCCCTTAGGATCTGGGGGAGAGGGGGCTCTCGAGATCCAAGCATATTGGAATCTGGTGCACAAAATGGTGTAGTAGTTGAAAACTACCTATGAATATCTTTCCGTTTAATTCGTATCGCCTCTGGATGATTCATGGTACCTACTGCAACATGTTAATAAAAAAAATGAATGTATTGTGTTGTGTGGTTTAGGAAACAATCACAAGGGGGAAAAAAATGCCTGTATGCATTCAGAGCAAATACAGTTGGGTTTTTTGGTTGGTTGGTTGGTTGGTTTTGGTTTTTGGTTTTGCCAAACATTTTTTTTTTTGGTCTTCAGTTGATTGAATTCACCAATATAGAACCACTTATATGAAGCCTAACTATACCGCAGTGCACCCTTTCTCTATAGTCCAACCCCACTTCCACCTACTTCAGCTTATAACTATCAGTATAAGGAAAAGGTTTGAGTATACCTGTAGTTGTATTTGTGTGCGAGATCCACAGTAATTGTGACTACGTGACCTTGATGTTTGTTTGAAGCTGTAGGTTTTGAAGCAGATATATTCCATTTGCTTGGAGCGCAAATTGGAAGGGGGGCAGTGTTTTCATTTAGGAGGAGAAAGCTTAACAGACGCCTTGAGGTCAATACTGACTTCTGGGGAACTCAGTCTACCTGATGCTACACTCACCGGAAGTTTTAAAATCTTAACTGGTTTCTATCGTGAATGAAATTAACAACAACCCTCTTTCAACGCAGGGAAAAGAAGCAGAAAATTCTGGACATCAGGAAAAATGTCAAAGATGCTATCGTGGTAAGGCCTCCCCTAATGCCTGTTCGTTCACCTGAGTGTTGAGTATGCTAGACTCAGACTCTGTAAACTAAGTATGTATTTCTGATCATCTTTCATGGGACCCTTACGTTTTATATCTCTCTGTTGATTTTCCCCCTTCATCCCCTTTTAGACAATCGTTTCAGCAATGAGTACTATAATACCTCCGGTTCCACTGGCCAACCCTGAAAACCAGTTCCGGTCTGATTATATCAAGAGCATAGCCCCTATCACCGACTTTGAATATTCCCAGGTAAGAAAACGTTTCCTCAGACATTTTCCATGCTGAGAGGTGGACCCTTTTCCAATGAGGTTGCCTTCGTGGAAAGCAGTGTGGAGTCTCCAAAATCTAGCCCTGTAGATGCTAGATTTTTATGCTTGTTAAAAACAGTAAAGACAACGGGATTCTTAGAAATGCCTTTATGGCTGTCTAGGTGGCTGACCATCAGGGACATGGTTTGTCTCTCAGAAGCGTTGGCGGTGCCTTTCCTGCTATGTTTTTAAAGCCTTGTCACATACAACAAAAACATAAATTACATGAGCCGAGAGAAAAGCTTAGGGCGCGTAACTACCTCTGTGGGAATAACAGAAGATAAGAAACAGAATTCAGGTTTTTCTTAGGCTCCGTGTCCATCTGATCACAAGATAAGAAAGAACGTGTTGTAAGTAACGGGCCAGCATTCTGTGTGTTGTATCAAGCAAGATACAAGATACAGATCCTTCTCGCTGCCGGCTGCTACCCATCACTCCTATGCCAGCCTTGCCTGTGCTGGAGAGTGAGCTAGCGCAACCGGTGAGAGTTGTATCTTGTTGGATTGGCACTTCTTTAACATGGTATTTGGGAGTTTGATGTAGCAGATTTGAATCAAACTGTATACTAACCTTTCTGGGAGGGTCATGTTTGTTCCAGTTACAGCCAAAGAGTGTGTGTACGTGTATATATGCATATGTGCAAGTGTGTATACCTGTCAGTATCATCTTTCAGAGCTTTCGCTGCCTGACAGGTGGTTTGCAGGCCTCTCCTCCAAGTGCAGCATCCACTGTGCAAGCAGGCCTTGCCCTGCTCTGGCATAAAGGCCTGGTGCCCCTGCTGCTCCCTTCCCTGCCCCCCATAAAATGCCATCCTGTAGATTCCATATCAGGTTAATGGATAGCAATTCTTTTGAGACAGGGTCTCTCTACATAGCCCTGACTGTCCTGGAGCTTGCTTTGTAGACCAGGCTTGCCTTGAACTCACAGGCGTGCGCCACCACGCCTGGCTAACAATGCCCTTCCAGAGAGCTTGTATTTTCATCCTCTGATATGTTTTTTGCTTCTGATAAGCATAGGCATCCCAACGTAGCCAGAACTATCTGTACAGTTTCTGAAAAGGAGTTCAGAGTAACAGAGTAAGTCCATAAGTAAAAGAAATTTGGCATCTGGAACAAGGCGCATTGGTTCCCAACTGTGTCTCTGCTTATGGGTGGCTGGAAATGGAATAAGGAGATGGTAAGGTGGGTGAAAAGTAGCCAGATGCTTCTGGCACACCAGGAATCCTCCTGGTTCCAGCTGCGGGGCCTCTGCTATGCTCTCTGTGGTGTTTTCTGCATTGGGGATGGCACGTAAAATTACAGTCTTGGTTCAAACGAAGAGTGGCCTTCCCATTCAGACGAAGATGTAGCTGTCCCGTCATGTTTTCCCAAAGTCATTATAAAAGTCCTTATCTATGCCTAAACATTCTCCTTTAAAATGCCATTGTTGGCGTACGCGCAGTTAAGACTAACCGCTCAGCTCCTGAGCTCTCATGGATGATTCTTTCCATCTGAAATTCGGAAAACCCAGATCTCTCCTGTGCTGTCTCAGGCATTGGGGATGTGACTTTAGAGTTAAATCTTACATGTCTTAATAAAGACAAAACTTGAGGAACCATTTTCTACATATACATATATTTTCATAAGATCATTATCATAAACCGCATTTAGTTATCCATTAGGTAAAAGTTTACCATTAGGTAAAAGAGGATTTGATTCCAGCAAATACAAATACATGCAGTGTGGAGGCAAACTCTTTCAGGAGCTGTTCTGTTAATTTTTTTTTCTGTCCTAGCACTCTGTGGTTTTGCATGTCTGTGCTCGTGTAAAATGTATCTTGTTGGATTTCATTTATTTAAAAAAAATCTAGGCTTATATAAATAAGAACTTAATACTAATAAACAGCGTTGTTTCTGAAGATGCTATTTCTTAATATGCACTCGCTCCTCATAGACTTTATTTGTTAGTGCCTGGAAACATTCAAGCTACTTCCATTTTGGTATGCGGGAATTTGGAGGGTGCTAAGTGGGATTGGGTTTTACGCAGGATGCGGGCCAGGCGTGGAGAATGGATTGTAGAAGGCAAGAGTTGTGATTGGATGGTCATTTTGGAGCTAACTGAAATTCTCCAGAAATGGGATGATGGGGGTGATTTGGTGTGGCGTGCTGACAGTGGGGACAGTGAAAGGGTCCTGGGTTGGAATATGTTTTGAAAATAGAATCATTCGTATGGTCTGATCTTTGCATGTGGTTATCAAGCCTGGATTTCTGCACAGAAAATAGAAACAGGTTGGTAAGAGGGAGGAACGAGGAGTGTTGTCTTCCTGGGGCACTGGAGATCACCGTTAAGACACCCAGGTGTGGCACATAGGGCATGAGCTGCAGGCTTGGAGTGAGGATGGTGAACGTTGGGGTCTCCTGCACAGCGATTGTGTGCTGGGGTGGGCCAATTAGGGAGATTCTGGCAAAACACTAAATAGATCGCCAGGCCCCGAGTAGCTAAGAGGTTGTCTAGGATACCAAGGCAGGACAGCATGGAGTCAGGAAAGTTAGAGCAGAGATGAAGGGGCCTGAGAAGAACCATTCAAGACTGAAAGAGAACACCACAGGGCAGTGTGGAGAAGGTGAATCTTAGGAGGCATTCAAGGAACGTGGCTTTTGTAGCCCAAAAGTCAGCAGCGACCTTGACAACAATCAACTGCTATGCTGAGAAGAGGATGTGGACCCCCCAAAAAATGGAGGCAGCAGGAGCATCCTGGGTCTTCTTCCATGGGCTCTGCTGGGAGGAAAATTCAAGAAGAAATGAAGAAGAGTCAGAAAGGTCCAGAAGCATCCTATGGGCTGCTTCTCTGTCTTGCTGTAGCTCTGCCTCTAAGAAAATCCAGGGAGCTAGGATCCAAAAGGGCAGAAAAGACTTAGAGAGGTTTTAACAATGCTTTATCTTATTTTATTGAGAGAGATGGAGAGAATGAGATATGGAGAGGAAGTGCTCACACCATGGTGCACACGCGAAGGTCGGAGCGGGATTTTGTGGAGTCAGTTTCCAGAGAAGTTCCTTTGACAATCATAGATCCACAATCACTTCTCAATGTGTGTGACCTGTATTCTTTAGCAAAGAAAGAAAAAATGCCGGGCAGTGGTGGCACACACCTTTAATCCCAGTACTTGGGAGGCAGAGGCAGGTGGATATCTGTGAGTTCGAGGCCAGCCTGATCTACAAGAGCTAGTTCCAGGACAGGCTCCAAAGCTACAGTGAAACTCTTGTCTAGAAAAAGAGAGAGAGAGAGAGAGAGAGAGAGAGAGAGAGAGACCAAGGTAAGATGGCAGATTTGGTACAGGAAAAGGAAGACTGTCTGGAAAAAAAAAAAAAGCCTTTTAAAGCAAACTGTTAAAGAAAATTGGCACATGTCCATAAAAAATTATTATCTTGTTTGGGAATTTTCACCAACTGTCCCACCTGCCGTTTGTGGTGTTATTCGTGGTTCTGATGAACAGAAAATAAGAGAGAATGAAACTACCGTGCTCTTGAACCAGGTGATGCCGCTATTCCTTTCACAAGCCAAGAGTGCAACACGAGATTTCATACCAGATGTCAGAAGCACAGTATGCTGAATTTCCCAGGCCCTGTTTCTGGGGGGTGCTGTGGGGGGAGGGAGCTTGTGGTAAACCAGCCTACTATGCAAGCCAGTGACAGTGAGCTCGCCCATGGGAGCCCAGACTACAGTGGTAAAATCCCTAAGCCTCTTTATCACAGCCTCCCAGCCCCAGTCGCCACAGAGAGGACATGGCTGTTTGTACTCTTCGAAGAACAGCCTAGGAAGGGGCCTCCCTCCCACTTTGCTCCTCCCCACAGCTTCTAGCCGAGTTCTGAAAACATCACAGCATATCTATTCATCTATAATATGACATAAGCTTCTTGTATTGGTGTCATTCAGGACAGTGAGTGCGAGATGCCAGCGGACAAGCTGATTAGATTAATATCACGTGATATTAAGGAAACAAGTTTTCTCTAAATTTGAACCTCTTTTTTTTCTTGTTTCTGGGGTTTGATGAAATGGCAAAACACTTCTTGGACCTAGGACAGCTATATTAATTCCATAGAAAAGAATAGGAATCGTACTTTAAAATAAAAACAATGGTGTGTGTTGAGGGTGAGACCTTAGGGATATCTAACTGACAGCTCCGACGGAAGGAACTAAAGCAGAGGTAAAGAATATGGGGACTGAAGAGAGCCCCTGGCACCCTGGTAAAGTTTCTCTAGTCATCTGTAGAACATGTGCCACTTGGCCAGAGTGGAAGAAGTCTGTTTGGCCTGCAAGTGTGGATTAGTGCTGAGGGGCCATGGCTCCACCCTTAACACTAAATAGAAAGGTGAGCACAGGGGTCACATGAGCTGAGTTTGCCTCTTTGCTGGTGTTTTAGCAAAGTCGAGGGGTGCAGAGATGAAGAGAGGCCATGCTTTCCTGTCTCAGATGTTGGGATGAGACAAACATGGGTGGTTCCCAGGTATTAGGAACACATGAAGGACACCTTTCTTTTGGGGTGAGGAGGAAGGAAGGAATCCCCGCCGCCTGTAATCTCTGCACCGTGTGGACAGAGCAGAGACCCAGAGGTACGCCTGAGCCTGAGGGCATTAACCACTGCTGGGAAGAGGGCAGACACAGGCCGCTTGTGCCAACTACAGGGCTGGGCTTCCTCCTTGGGCTGTGGAGAGCTTCACAGTGATTCTCATCAGAAGGAAAGAAGGTTCTTTTTGGAGAAATGGTTCTGGAATTCAACACACTTTCAGATCTGCCATGGAACGGTGTTCTGAGAGGTTGGCATGGGGAAAAGGGCATCTCTTCTATCTGAAAACTTCTCCTGGGTCTCCTAGGATTTATGTCAAAGCCTAAGAAAGGATGAGCCATGTTCCCTTGGTAATTCGAAAGTAAGTTTCAGAAATGTCTCCTAGGTCTTCTTGTGTATGTGTGTATGTGTGTGTCCCCGCCCTTATCCAAATGTTCCCTTGCCACGTTTAGCACAATGGTAACCTTGAATCACAGTAAATACTTAAGAGGGAGGACGGTTGCTGGAGTCTCTAGAATCGTATAAGTCTTACAATGAGCTGGGATCACATAGCTCAGCTCAGAAATAAAGCCTTTATTTAGCTTAAGTAAGGCCTTGGGTTTGATTCAAACACGTTGGATAAAATAAATACTGTAAAGAAAATAAGACAGAATGGAGAACCAATCTGCTTCACACATGATAACACATGTAGTTGTATGTACCTCAGAGTAAAAGCCACTATTTACCGTGACTTAGATGGACTGAAACTATCATAGGAACATTTGTGTAAGAACAAGACAGCTGGGCATGGTAGTGCACACCTCTAATTCCGGCACCCAGAAAGCAGAGGTAGACATATCTCAGTGAATTTGAGGCTAGCCTGGTCTACATAGTGATTTCCAAGCCAACCACAGCTATATAGTAAGACTTTGTCTCAAAAAGGAAAGAAAAGAAAAAAAAGAAAGGAAAAAATCAAAAACAAGATATTTATGCATTTCCAGGAGCATCCTAGATTTAACTTATCCATTACTAAGGGAAGGAAGAACATTTTGGAAGCCAACTCCCATCTACTTCTCCTAAGTAACATGCCAGGATAAAAAATAAAATAATAATAATAATAATAAACCCTAGGAGTTGAGTTATGTGACTTTTATCTAAAGAGTTTGTGCTTAGGGAAAAAATAAATTTTAAGAGACGAATTAAGGCAATGATTTCTTTTAATTCCTTGGATAGGATGCCATTGAAATCTCAAGTTTTACGAATAGACTTGAACAAAAAGACTTCTGGTATCAAGCTCACCTCTGGTTAACATGTCTTGGAAGCTAGCTGCTGGGCTTAGCAGAGGGAAAGGAAAAACCCTGGGAGCAGGCACCTTGGCTCCCATCTTAGTCCCTGTCGGCACTAGCTTTATGTAACTGAGAGGAAATATTTTGAACTTTTCAGCTGTCTCTTTGGGGAACTGCAGAAGGAGCGGTAAGGAGGCTATTCTTATGCCAAATGAAGCTTTAATGAGTCAACACTTGTGGCTTGTGAGAGATGCACACCAAGGCTTGATGAGGCAGAATAATGGGGACGCTCCTAAGAGGATTCTTCAAGCACTGTGACTTTTGTAAATTGTTTTTGATTTTGCTCAGTGTCCTAGCTTGCTTCTCTGATGCCATGATAAAACCCTGACCAAAAGTGGCATGGGGAGGAAGGGGGTTATTCGACCTCCAGGTTAGAGTTCGTCATCCAGAGAAGTCAAGGCAGAAACTGGGGGCAGGAAATGGAGCAGATAGCGTGGAAGAACTTTGATTACTGGCTTATCCCCATAGCTTACTCACCCTGCTCTCTTACCAAACCCAAGACCACCTTCCGGGGGTGGCACCGCGCACAGTGGGCTTGGCTATCCCTCATCATCGTGTCTAGCCTGAATTACCAAGTGTTTATCGATAAAATTTGACACTGAGGTGAATTGTATAGAAACTTTCTGGGAGCTGAGATGAAATGCCAGAGTACTTAGTAAACTAGAGAGTGATTTTATCAGCTACACACTCACCATGGCTATCTTACGGATATCAGTGGCAGCCTTCATCGCTCTGAGGAAAATCATGTTAGACAGTTCTAGGCAGGACACTTGGAGGGCATTTGATCCTGAGGTTCCGGGGAGGTGGCTACCCATTGAGGACAGCACCTCAAAGTGGTGACGTCATCTCTTGAGACTCATCCTTCTCACACAGGTGACCCATTCAGTATGCACTTGCCCTATAGTCTACATTGCTGGCTGTAGAACAAGCCATGTCTCCTGAGACTATTTCGGTTTCACAGCCTCATCTGACATCTCTGCCCCAGAACAAGTCCCTGCCCCCGCCCCAGCATGTGCTACCCTTGCTTTCTTCTTCTCTTCCTCCTGCTCAGCCCGAGTTCTACACACTTCTCTGCATGAGCCCATGCGGCGGAGGTTTCCAGACAGGGTTTCTCTGTGTAACAGCCCTGGCTGTCCTGGGACTTACCTGAAACTCACTTTGTAGACCAGGCTGGCCTCAGAATCACAGAGATTCACCTGCCTCTGCCTCCCAAGTGCTGGGATTAAAGGCCTGCGCCACTGTGGCCTGGCCCTTGCTTTCTTCTTAACCCCTGACACTTAACCCTCCTCCCCACAGGTCTTGCCATCTCTTCTCCAAAGCCTGGCTCACCTGCCATTTATTATGAAAAACCAAGGCTTCCACCACTGCCTTTGCGTGCTACACAGCTGTCCTTACTCACTCGCTGATTTACCAAAGTCAGTCTTAATGACTTTGACCGCTAACAAGTGCTCAGCTAATGCCAAATGATCAAAAGTCTAAGGAAACATTGCCTGTCCCATTTTAAATCTCTCCAGTAGCAAGGCTAGTCTTTCTCAGGAAACACATTTGTTTGGTGTAGTATAGGTATTTTGTTTGTATACTACCCCCTAATTTTTGCAGGTCAGTCTTAACCATGTTGAGCTTCTCACTATAGCTACGTTGGGGCACGAGGTAGCTGTCTTTGCTTGGGATGTGGCACTCGGCATATGTTATATTCTGCAGCTAGGCTAAAGCCAGTGTTCATCTTCTGCTCTGCGCTGTATTGTGCTTGGGGCCAAGAGTTACCCAAGAAAGCATAAGCATTCTGCAGATGCTTGACTCAGTGAAGAAGCAGGTTGGTAGAAACATACAGCATAGGCCTGGCAGTGGTGGCACACACCTTTATAATCCCAGCACTCAGGAGGCAAAGGCAGGTGGATCTTTGTGAGTTTGAGACCAGCCTGGTCTACAAGAGCTAGTTCCAGCGCAGGCTCCAAAGCCACAGAGAAACCCTGTCTC
>JAQHUG010000091.1:104158-132674 GCA_028555095.1 Dicrostonyx torquatus | reverse complement strand
TCTTCCTCCTCCTCTTCCTCTTCCTCCTCTTCCTCCTCCTCCTCCTCCTCCTCCTCTTCTTCTTCTTCTTCTTCTTCTTCTTCTTTTTTAATAAGGTTGTCCTTATTTCTGTTTAATTTCAATCTTGCCAGTTCTGAGCCTTACATAGTTTATCTTCAAAAAATAAATGTGTATTTATTGTAATGAGAACCTCTTTGAAGTTTTAAAGTAAAATATTTGAGTCATAAATGGAATAGTCAGTTCTAGGGGAGCCTGCCATGGTGGGAAGAGCCCAAGACTGAGGCAAACCGAGTCAGTTTATGACCAATCCCAGCCTCCTACAAACTGCCTTTGAGTCTCCCCTCCATAAATGAGATTGTGAATACCAACGCTAAAGAGTTACAGTGAGTAATGATTGAACCATGGCTTGATAAGGTTAAAAAAATTAATGTGAATTATGATTGTCACCAGTTTTTGCCAACTTCAAATACAAGACCAGAATTATATTGGAAATTACCACAAACAAAGAGAGCTTCGATACACACAATTGTAAGGCCTGGACTAAATCACACTAAGGTATAAATTTTGAGCGACAGAAGATTATGTAACCTGTTACTCTATCAGATATATTTTTAATAAGTGCTTCTAATTAAATACATTCTGTAAGAAAAAAAAATGTTGGTCCACAAATGAGGAGTTATGACAAAAGCATGCTTTTTTTTTTTTTGGTTTTTTGAGACAGGGTTTTTCTGTGGCTTTGGAGCCTGTCCTGGAACTAGCTCTTGTAGACCAGGCTGGTCTCGAACATACAAAGATCCGCCTGCCTCTGCCTCCCAAGTGCTGGGATTAAAGGCGTTCGCCGTCACCGCCTGGCTACAAAAGCATGCTTTTGATGAGCAGCTTGGGATGGACTTCCGTGTGAGACAAGTTTGTTTATTTTTTTCTGGCATACTTCAACTCTTCCGTGCTCCTTTCAATGTGCAGCATGTGTGGTCACTGCAGACGTAGCATTCCTCGGATTATAAATAAAAAATTAATGGTAAGGATGCCTAGTTATTAAATTGTAAGTCAGAAGGACTCTGGATGGTTCTTGGGGTTACCTAAGCCTAGAAGAATAAACTTGGGTTGAGAAAACCTCAATGTACCCTTTAGCCATGTGGGATTTCTGCATCTTTTAATAGATGTGTAGATTTAATTGCAATTGATTTCTCCTCCCATACACCCACACCCTCAAAAATCTTACTAAAAGAGTGCTTCATCNACATTGTATTAGATGTATTTTATTTTATAAAGTATATACATTGAGATAAAGAGAGATAAATGAATATTGGCTGCTTTATATTTCTCTCCCATTAAACGTTCTCATCCCAAGTTGAAGTTTTTAGAATAAACTTTCCACAATCTTATATATTACCCCCTTTAGTGGCATGCATATCTATAACATGTATGTGCCTGGACAGAGGCTGAGTCACACACAAATAATACCGAACATCTGGAAAGTCTTTTAAAGATGTTCCCAAGTGTAAGCGTATTAGGCACAATAAATAACCAAGCCAGCTCAATAAGAAAGGGTATTTTTAATGAATGAACAGAGGGCAGACTCATGCTACCAGGGTGGAAAGTCCGAAGTCCTATCCGTCAGGCGGACACCACATGAAGAGAGAGAGCACACCTGTGTTCTCTCGGTTTTTGTTACTTGGGGTCCAAAAGGCCACACCCCAACTCAATATGATTGGTTAATAGCCTTTCCCCATCACCCAAGATGCTTTGCTTTGTTCCATGACTGTTCCTCAAAAGGTTCCTAAGAGAAATGACAGCTGTGTTCACCTCAGAAAGGTTCAACTTGTCCCTGAAAAGGGGGCCCAGACTTTCTCTTGATTTTCTGCCCTCCGCTGCCCCTCGTGGAGAATAGGAGAGTTTTAGCAACTGTGTTTCCTCTCTGAAGAACCAGCTGTGGGGGTCTAATAAAGAGAGAACATTGTAGCTAACATGCTCTTAGAAACATGACAGCTGTTACTTGATCTTTGTCTTTACCATGTGTCACCAACCTACAGAGTAGCTCCTGTGGGACTAGAAGGAGTCACGTCATTTGGGAACATACTGAAGACTCCTCAGCTACCCTTCCCAAGCCTGTACTCTTCACCTAGGATTCTCGCCATTATCTAAATGGCCTGTTGCTCTACACACAACGCTGGGATGGAAGCAGGGCCCTATGCGTATTTAAAGGGCACTGTACCAGTGAGCTACACCCCCATCCCAAAGTATTTTTTTTTAACTTCTTATGGTTTTTCATGTTCCTCAAGGGTTTGTCTTTATTATTCTCATTAAACTACGTAATTAACAACCAAAGATGCTAAAATGCCACTCACTGGCATTGATAAGTGCCTGGGAGAACCAAGCCAGTAAAATTTATCATCAGTGTTTCTTATTTCTCGAGCTAAACCTTATACTTGCTGGGGTATACACTACGGTAGAGTGCTTGCTTAGAGTGTGTGAAGTGTGTCCAAGCCTCGAAACAGAAAAGAAATAAAGTAATAACTGGCCACATCACATCATATTTAGATTTCTGTGCCTGAAGATGAATGTGTTTCAGTGGGTACTACCAGTGCTTTCTGAGTTCCATTTTTCAAGATGGCGATGGAATATGTGCCAGGTGCTGTCTGGATTGTGGACCCATAAAAAAAAAAAAAGACAATGTCCTGGCAGCACGAATGATCCCATGAATAATCCCAGCCCACTATGACAGAAGCTAAGCCTCCGGGGAGCAGCCACTGGGGCTGTCCCAGGGAAAGGCAAGGCTGGCTCTTTGACAACACAAAAACTCAGTGGGGGTGGGGGAGAGGATCAGGAATGACGAAGTTGGGGAGGAAGTACAGCCAGTGCACCACTAAGGGACACTTTCAAGGGGAACTTTCTCAGACCCTCATCCCAGAAGGAATCCCAGGAGGTCTAGCCCTGCAGGGTGGTCTAAGAACGCAGAGACGTCTCTGTCATCATAGCTTCCCTGAAGCAAATTTTCACGTTGTTCAACAGGATGCGTGGACACTCGCTGAGTGGGGAATTTGTCATGTGAATGCAGTATGATTATTACAGTAGGAATTTAACCAGAGAAGGTAGGGAAGTGTCACAAGAAAGTCAGGGAATGCGTGCGCTTCCACTAAAAGGTTCTTTAAATTGACCTGTTGACGTTGACAGCCTATTTGTAATGTAGCCGTCCTTTCTCACCCAAATCACCGCTCACTTTACCCAAGTCTCGAGGCCTGGGCTTCGCAGGCTTCTCTGCTGGCAGCTCCTCCACGGCTATCGGTTTGCCCCAGCACTGTCCTCTTGTGGGCCACACCTAGCTTCCTCATGCCTCTCCAGTGGTCCTTCTGTAGGTGCTTAGCCTTAGACCTGAGACTCCTTGCTCACAAGTCTAGCAAGGAGTGAGAGCAGGAGTGTGTGTGGCCTGGGTGGGATTGTCCAGCTGTGTTGGTCTTGCAGGTTTAGTCTGGGCTAGAGACAGTCACCTGGTCTACCATTCAGGTCTCTTGCTGTCATCATCCTTCCTATGTGATCCAGACGTCATTTGAATTTATTAGATTGGACCAGAAAAGAAAATTGCCAATATTTAAGTCATTTTAGCTATGTTGTGACAGTTTCATATGATTTGACATTATACACTGCCAACATGTCACATGTCAGTCTTTTGTCATTATCCCTTATGTTCCTTGATTGTGGAAAGGGACTTTACCATGAGTGGCAGGTGAAGGGACCATTGACAGTCCTGCTACTCTGAATAAGTGCTTTTCGTTCTTATGCCTCAATCTTGAGCCACCTTCCTGCTTCAGCATATCCAGCCACTCTCCTTCATCCCCATTCCCAAGCTCGTCCCTGCTGGAGTTATATTCAGTCTGTGAGGTGAGATGGGAAACCTGACGTGCCAAAAGCCATGTTGACTGCACAGACTCACTCTCCACTGCCAGCCAGGGTATCCCCTCACTGGGTCCTGCATGCCACTTCTTCACTCCCCACCCACTAAATACCATTTTGGTAGCTAAGTACGTACTCACTTATCTACAGTTGTAACAGCTAGAACGTTCAGGTCTGTCCAAGGGACTTTATATAAAACTGCCCTGACCGATTTCCAGTGTGTGCTGGGGTCATCAGTAGTAGTAGTTCCCTGCGGAACCAGTCTCTGAAGTCATTCCTGTAATCACCTTGCTCTTGCATCTTGAGCCTCTTTAAAATAAATGAATGAATGAGTGAATAAATAAATAATACCCCCCAAAACTAACCATAGTTGTACATGTAGATCTAATAAAATTGTGCCTAAGTAATTTTGGTAGCAGGAATAGCCAACATCAGTCAGTACAGTGCAGATGTCACAGTTTATCCCATTTCTGTAAGTTTGGTCACTGGCATCTCTTAACTCAATATCCTCACCTGTAAAATTGAAATGCTAAACATAATGCCTCTCAAATGTTTTTTTGTCTGAAGTATGAGGCTGTTCCTGGCATACTGCAGATATTCAGTGTGTATAAGCTCCCTGTTAGCCAATATTGATGTACAATATTGATGCTGTGTATTGATTACAATATTGATGATGTGTGTGTGTTTACCTTTCAAGATGTTGCTAAGGGCTAAGCTTTGAACATTCTGTTTAGAAGTTTTGCTCTCAAGTGTGTTCTACTGGGAACATGCAAAAAGCCTGGCTGCTTCCTGGAGGCTTGTGGGCCCTCTCTCACTACAGAATCAGGGGAGCTCTTACAACCCCACCAGATTCCCCAAAGTAAGCAATCTGGGCTGCCCTGAAGATTAGACAGCAGCCTGTAACTCCTGCATCAGATACCTCCACCAAGAGGTGTCTAGAAAACACACACCCAGTGTGACATATGCCTCTTGGGATGGCCTGAGCGCAAGGTTTTCCCTGAATACATTGTCTGTCTACAATGTTCCAGGGGACTCTCTACCTTCTATGGCCTTTCAAGGCTTGGTGGGACATAAAAATAGTCAAAATACTCTAATTGGCAGAAAACAGTTCAGTCTGAAATAAATTATATAGTTTCAATAAGAATATAAGGAAAAAAGCTGTTGACTCCTCCAGTTTTATGTTCTTTAGTGATGCTGGTACCGCGGTCTGATATTGACAATGAGGGCAGGTGCTCACATAGGATTTTATCCAGAGACCTGTCCTGAGTTGTAGACTTACGACAATCCACACATGAGAAAACAATGCAGAGGAAGCTGTTGACTACCCCAGGTCATGGAGTAGGAGTGTCCAGAATTTGAACCCAGGTCATCTGACCCTAGAACTTGCCTGCATACTGCCATATAGCCTCCCTGGCTCCCTGTGGTACCAACCATCACCACCCCCGTCAGCTGGAAGTTTGTCCAACTCACCCCACTCTGTCTTATTTTGATTTTTATTTTCAGAGTTTAGGTTGGTGGAGGTTTCTGATTTCTTATGATCTCTTAGTCTGTGAATGTGGTCCTTCATCTCACCTCAGGAGCAGTGTAGGTGAGGGTGGGCGGGGCTCCCCTAGCCTTGCCCTCTTTCCTGTCTGTCTCTTCTCTTTTCCTGTACCTGACAGGCCAAGTAGCCTTGTCTCAGTGGAGCCCAGGTGGCTCCTCCTTGACCAGCTGTGGCTTTTGCTTCCAGTTTACTCAAACAAGACACTTGAAAGGGTCACCATGTGGCATTTCCCAACCTTTAATCAGCGGCTCGGGGAGACCTGATTAGAGTCCTTTATTCTGGGCATTGATAACCCCCAAGAGAAATTCAGTTTTCAGGAGAGAGGGAGGGAACAAAGAGAAAGGTTGTTCCAAGGAGTTAGGTTCCAAGTCCCATGCCGTTGCCTGTGCACATACAAGCTTTCATTTATGAGGCTATTTTTAGACTACAAGTTTGAATAGTCATTGAGTGGGTAGTACTTAGTTGTGCAGTACTTGCTATTCTGAAGCCTTACATGGGTTACCGCGTGTCACACACATAGGTGAACACACGCACACCCCTGTGAAGGAGCCTGTGACAGTTCCTGTGAAGCAGATGAGAAAGATAAGTGAGCTGCCTGCCCTCATTTCACACAGTTGGTGCCAGCCTGTCTCTTCACTGTGCTTTCAAAGGCTATGAGCACACTCCATCCCTGTGTCCTGTTAGAAATGAAGAGCAGTGCTGAAAACCATAGTCACGTGACACTTAAAGACAGACCTTGTTCGGAGACGTGCGTTGCTAAGCTGTTTGCTGGGTGTGCCGACATCGCAGTATGAGCTCACAAAAAACTGAGATGGTGCGGTGGACTCCGTGTGAGAAAAGGAACCAGTAGCATCACCAGTGACTGTCCCAAGTGACATATACCAGTTGCTTGTCTATAATGGCACCGCCACAAACACAGGCAGCGCATTGAGCTATAGCCTTCGGTGGCTTTGTTGCTTCTTGGAGATTATTCAGGTCCGTTGTAATCATTTGTTTGATTGTTTTGGCTTGGGTTTGGTTTTTCAATACAGGGTTTCTCTGCATCCTTGGCTATCCTAGAATTCACTCTGTAAACCAGGCTGATCTCGAACTCACAGAGATCTTACTGCCTCTGCCTCCTGAGTGCTGGGATTAAAGGTGTGAGTCACCAAGCCCAGCTTGTTTGTTTTTGAGATGCGAGCTCCTGCAGCCCAAGCAGACCTCAATCTTACTGTGTAGCCAATGATGACCTTGAACTTCTGGTCCTCCTGCCTCACCTTCCAAGTGTGAGGATTACAGATGTGCGCCACCGCCTCCAGCTTGTGCTTTGCTGAGTATCAAACCCAGGACTTTACACATGCTAAGAAAGCACTCTGCCTCCTGAGCTCTATCCCCAGCACCCCACTGGAGTCTCAGGAGACCACCATCATATGCACGGTCCTTGTTGACACTGCTGCCCTAATGCTGCCCATGAATTTACCATAAACATGAAATGTACATCAGAACTGAAATCATTAGAAACATTCAGCCTAGGGGCATACCTCCTGGAGGTCAGAAGAGGACATTGGGTCCTCTGGAACTGGAGTTTTGGGTAACTTGCAAACCACCATGTGGGTTCTGGGAATCAAATCTGGATCCTCTTCAAGAGCTGTAAATGCTCTTAATGACTGAGCATTCTCTCCAGACCGTCACAGTTTTGTTTAAGAACTCAAAAATGGGGGGCTGGAGATATGGCTCAGTGGTGAAAAGCACTGGCTACTCTTCCAGAGGTCCTGAGTTCAATTCCCAGCAACCACATAATGGCTCACAACCATCTGTAATGAGATCTGGTGCCCTCTTCTGGCATACGGGCATACATGGAGGCAGAATGTTGTATGCATAATAAATAAATAAATCTAAAATAAATAAATATTTTTTTTAAAAAAAAGAACTCAAAAATGTATGAAATGCTGCAGGAAGATGGGCTCTCAAGGTCTGATGGGAGGGTATTGGTGCCAGAGTTAAGTCCAACAACTGTGCATTGATCGGCTTGGTAGCCTCTCATCTTCTGAGATGCCTGCTGATCTGGCAAAGACCATCCCTACACAGGGGTCACACAATTTGTTCATTCATTGTCCTTTATCCGTGTCGCCTCCCACAGTCAGCAGCCTGGTCACTCTGTGGTTTCTCCAGCTGCTTTCATGTGGGTCCTACAAAATATTTTTGTAGGTAACAACTAAATTCTCATTAGATAAGTCAAAAGAGATATCTATACTCTATAAAAGAAACTTTCTGCCAAGACGGGGTTAATGAAAAGAGGGTTCAAGCTTCTCATAGCATAATAATAATGGGAAGTGACCATTATCCTAAAGATTTAAAACTGAGAAAGTCCCTAGGCAGAAAAAAGAAAAAAAGAAAAAAAAACCTGAGAAAGACTGCACAGTTCTCTTCTTCCTTGGCCTTGGTCATACTTGAAAATTTGCTTCTGTTCATGCCAAGATTTGTCAGAGATAGTGGGCAATGTGTCCATTCTCTGCTGTCAGATTTCTCTGCCCCTCATGCCGTTAGGCACTGTGCGTACCAGATCATCCCCCAGCATTTGCATTCCAACAGAGAGAAGGCAAGGACTGTGTGGATGGAAAGAGGCTCATCTTAAGATGGCAAGATAGAGAAATGCCATCTCTGTGTGCCTATCATGTAATTACACTCTCCAAATCTTCTCCTGCTAAGTGCCCTGGCATGCACCTGCAATCCTAGCTACTCAGGGGTGAGGCAGAGAATCTTGAGTTCGAGGCCCAGGAATCTGAGACTAGCCTGAGCAATGTAGCAAGACCTTTGTCCCCCAGGAAATGTTTCCTTCATGCCACTTTTCATGCCTGTCTTGCTGACCATATCCAGGTGGGCACATGCGTGTATTCTGAAAGCGGTGGAGGATGCTCTGAAGACCAGCACTTAACACTTAACACTCATCACTTGCCCAAAGCTTTGACTGTGAGCTCCTGCAACCTTTGTGGGAGGCTGGAAACATGAGCACAGAGGTGAAGGTTGCTAACCAGCAAGACTGAGAACCCCAGAGTCTAGTTCTGGGGAGGGGTCCTCTTCTCACTGGGCTGCATCTGTGAACAGAGCCTGTACCTCCCTACCAACAGTCTTGTGCCTACAGTTCCATCTCAGAACCAGCTCTCTTCCTGAGGCCACTCTATGTCCTGGAAGCCAGTGCTATTCTGATAAGGAGCCTCCTAGCTTCTGCCTTACATGTACAGTGAACTGTGCCAGAGGTGGGTGTGTTTTGGTGACCTCCCTTAAGAGTTGAAAGATTTCATTTTGCCCCCTAACGTTGTTTACCTTTGGAGCAGATAACCATAGTTCAAAGTCAAAGGCGGGTTCAATTTTCTCGACTATCTGAACGGTGACCTATCCACACGTCTGCAATTACGATTCCACACATGCCTGTATGTACCGTTTACCTCCCCTTCTTTAGTTATTTCCTCAAAAACTATGTCGAGTTCAGACTGAGCATCCTCAAGGTCCTCATTTGAATCTAGAGGAACATCTGTAGAGACGTGCGATAAGAAGGCGACACGGAGAACTTTTGTTTCTCTGCACCCTCCCTATGAGTTAGCCATGAAACCTTGGGAGATGCCTCTTGGTATCTGGGGATTTAGTTGTGTTCCCTGTAAACTGAATTCTGGGTCAGACGGGGTAGCATATGTCTGTAGTCCCAGCACTTGAGAGGCAGAGGCAGGAGGAAAGCCTTTTATACGTAATGAAATCTTACCTTAAAAATGTGAATGTTGGCAAGATGATCCTAGGAGGCCTGCAGCCATAAATAAGACCAGTGGGACCATGCTAGAAGTTGGCTTCATGCACTGGGCACATTGACAAATGTTCAATAGGGATGAAACCTTTTCCTCCAGTTCCCTTCATGGATTGTGAGGTCCGTCCTAAAAGAAGAGCTGGGGATTTTTGAAAGAAGTGAAGCCAACTCCTCCTGTTCCACTAACAATAACATTTGTGAAGTATTTGAAAATACACTATAATTTGAAGAATATATTGGAAAATGGAAGGCGAGCGGTCACAAGCAATCATTACCACAGAAGCAGCTTCCTCGGGTGCCAGATCAATACTTTGCTAACCATTTATCATTGGGCCTAAAACTCGCGTTTTTGGATCCCTCCCCATGGGTTACAAATGTGTAAGTGTGCTTTAAAATCCACAACTACACGTTACTTGTCTTCATTCTGTTTCTGTTGCTGTGGTGAAAACACCGTGACCGAAAGCAACTTAGGGAGGAAAGGGTTTATCTGGCTTATGTTTGCCAGGTCACCGACCATTGAAGGAAGCCCAAGAACTGAAGCAGAAATGCAGCTTGCTGATTAATTCCCCTGGCTCGCTCACTTTGCTTTCTCGTGTACCCAGGATATACCGCTCACAGTGTGCTGGGCCCTCCATCATTAATGGGGGAAATGCCTTGCAGACTTGTTTACAGGCAATCTGGTGGAGGCATCTTCTCAATGCAGGCTCCTTCTTCCCAGATGCCCCTCCCTTGTGACAAGTTGACAGAAAGCTAGCTAGCACACGTGCATATGGTGGTATTGATGAATGAAGCCACTCAGAGCGATTCTTTGGACGGCCTGCTGTGAGGGGAAGGACAGGCTGTGTTACAGAGTGGGCTGGCTGTCAGGAACCGGTGTGGCAAGGTGAGACTTCACAGGGCAGCCTGAAAGGCCGCAATCCTGTTTCTGCTGTTTGTCAGTTCCAGAGTCTTCGCTGTCCCACTAAGTTAGCTCTAGGAGCCATTCCTGGAGGACAGCAAGCTTGCGAGGAGATGAGAACGAAATTGTAGAAGTTACTAGGTCATTCATGCAGGTGAAGTGGGTTTCCTGACTGCCTCAAGCTGGTGGCCATCTGGGTTCTAGGCTGTCACAGCAGCCAAGATATTGTCCCTTCCCCCAAGAGCTTACATTTTTCAACCAAATAGTGAAAGTTGGCCATTTTCCCTTGGGTACGCTTACAGATTCCACGCATTTCTTTGCATCATGCTCTATAAAATGCAGCAGCCATGTTGCTAGCAGATGCAGGGATGGAAAATACCAGCCTGGCCTGTTTTTCCCATGCACTGAAAAGATCCTCTAATCACGTTGTCGCCCTGCACCTGGATCAGCAGCTCCGTTGGCCCTGGAGACACCTCGGGTTTTACTGCTTCTGCCATCCAATCGCTGGTGGTGGCTTGTGCTAGATTTCTCAGTTGTCATACAGAAGTATCTGTCAGCCATATTTGCAACTTTGTTTCTTAACCTCTTTTTATGTGCTGTGACCTAAAGTGATTCTGTAGAGACTTGAAACTAGTCTCCGAAGGAAAAGCTGTTTCTACACGGTCACACCCATGCTGCCTTACACAGGAATTCATCCTGTGTGCTGGGCCTCCAGGCTCTGTTCCTAACACACAGGCTTCCTTCAGAGCAATAGCTGGCATTTTTTGAAATTATTTTTATGTGTGTTGGTGTTTTGCCTACATGTATGCATGTATGAGGGTGTTGAATCCCCTGGAGCTAGAGTTAACAAATGGTTGTGAACTGCCAAGTGAGGGCTGGGAATTGAACCCAGGTCCTCTGGAAGAGTAGGCAGTACTTTTAATCACTGAGCCATCTCTCCAGCTCCAATATCTGGTATTTCCATTATCCCTCCCCCTCCTCCTCCTCTTCCTCCNATGTCTCCTTGCTCTTTTTCAGATTTGTGGCCTCATTTTTTATTAATTGTTACATACATACATAATCCGAAATGCATAATACAACCTGCTCAGTCTACGCAATGCGACTTGTATGTATGTTTACAGGGCTGATGATTTGGTGTTGGAAAAGCAATTGGTGTGCTCTTCCCTGAGGAAGAGTACTTCTGCTTTTGGCATTCCTTACTGCCTGTCGCTCTTTGTGTAGGGTTGAAGCCTCATAGGCTTTCCTCCGTCTGTTTCACTGTTGCTGTCCTTGTTCAGTTCAGGTCTAGGCAGTGGTGCTGGTGGTGCTGTACTGATAGCTTCTGCTGTTCCTACAAGACGCGGTCTAACAGCAAACTCCCCGTACGGCTAGAACTAGAAGAGATCGTATTGAATGAGATAACCCAGATGCAGAAAGACAAATGTGCTCTCTTATATGAGTCTCCTAGCTCCAAATCTTCATGTGTGGCTATGTAACCTGAAGTAACTGCAGAAGCCAGGGACTATTGCTGGGGGGTGCAACAGAGAGGGGGAAAGTGGGGTACAGGTGATCTGATCAGGAAAATGGGAAAGGGGGCTCTAGTTAGGAAGGGGGAGAGACACAAATATAGAAAGAGGAAGAAGAGTAAGGATACATGAAAAAAGTCATAAGGAACTGGGCATGGTGGCACATGCCTTAAATTCCAACAGTCAGAAAGAAAGAAGAAGCAGGCAGATCGCTGAGTTCAAGGCCAACCTGGTCTACTTGGTGAGTTCTAGAACAGCCAGAGCTACACAGAGAAACCCTGTCTCAAACAAATGAAAGTCATACACAAAAGTCATAAGGAGTCGTACTATTAGCTACCTATCTAAATTATCTACAATACATATAAGTCAGTATGTAAATATAAATACATTTTAAAGAAATTTTCCCATCTGGGCTGACAGTGTCAAAAATCATCTAACAAAACCCACAACACCAGGCATAAGAAGGCGTCTTTTGAGCTTTTGGATAGGGTTATCCAAGAGATTCCTGAAACATTAAAGGCTACTGCCCTTGCCCTCGGTTGCCTTCCAAAGGTAAATGTTAAGTCCCTCTTGCTGGACTCGGGTTCTTAGTATTGAGTGACTAACTCAGGTGTTCGCCCGAGACTGAACTTCTGTCTCAAAACAAAATGAAACGTAACAGAAACTCTCAAGTGTTTTAAGATTATTTTCAATGTGATGCTCCTTTATAAAGTTCAAACGCAACTAAAGCAAAGTCTTGTATTGTTTGAGCAAATCTCTTTTGTGATCATTTTCTTTTAAGAAAAGCATGGTGAAGCCGGGCGGTGGTGGCGCACGCCTTTAATCCCAGCACTGGGGAGGTAGAGGCAGGCAGATCTCTGTGAGTTCTAGACCAGCCTGGTCTACAAGAGCTAGTTCCAGGACAGGCTCCAGAGCCACAGAGAAACCCTGTCTCAAAAAACCAAAAAAGAAAAAAAAGAAAAGAAAAGCATGGTGGCCGCATGTTCGGGACAGCAGAGGGGAGGAAAAGGCTAAAGAGGAAGGGACACACAGCTAATGTCCCTTACTGGACGCATCCGTTCTGGGAATAGGGGAGCTCATAGGTGTCCATTGTACTGAAATAAAGAATGGTGACGATATATCATTAACTAATTCAACACACCTCCTGACTACACATTAAAGAGAAACTAGAATTTTCTCCTTTTTCTCATTTGTTTCTTTTATTTCTTTTATCCTTATTTTTTAATTTTGCACTACATTGGGGACCAAATTCAGAGCTTTGTGCATGCCAGAGTAATGATACATTGAGATGTCCTCTAGGCTTTTTCTAATTGAGCAATATGAAGGTTTTGTGGAGTCCTCTTTTAAAGGAAATTCTCACATAGTTAGTGTTGGATGGGCTGTGTGCACTTAACATGCACCAGGGAGAATAGGGAGAATCCTGGGTTGTACTTGAGGCTGAGGAGATGGGCTCGCTTGGGAAAGTGCTTGTCTCACAAATACAAGGACCTGCGTTCAGCTCCTCAGGACCCATGTAGTAACTGGGTGCTGTGGAATGTGTCTGTAATCCCAGTGTTGGGGAGGCAGACACCAGGATCCCTGGGGCTTGCTAGCAGCTGGCCTCGCCTGATCAGCAAGCTCCAGAATCTTTGAAAAAATACTGTCTTAAAAAATAAAGAGATGAGCAATTGAGCAGGTCACTTGACTTCTACCTCTGCCCCTTCTACACACACATGTTCACTCATGTATGTATGTGTCTATGTACTCCTTACACACCAAAGAATACATAAACATACACACAAAAAAAATTGAATTTATTGTGATGGGTGACAGTGCTTTAGGAATTGGTACTGCTAAGTTAGTAAGTCAAGTACCTCTGTATGACTGTGATATGGAAGAGACATGCTAGATTACCCCAGTCAGATGTGCTGATCTTCAAGTGTGATTCTTGCATCCTGGAGCAGAGGCAGGACTATGAGTTCAAGGCTAGCCTAGTCCTATTCTTGGCCTATCGTCTGTGGGCTGCAATCATAGTTCAACTGAAATAGGAGACCCATCCTGAATGTGGGGGCACCATTCCCTGGTTGGGGTCCTGTATGGTATGAAAAGGGGGAAACATCAGCACTTCCTGACTGTGGACACAGTGTGACCAGCAGACTCCTGCTTCTGCCATGGTGGCTTCTCTGCCATGGTCAACTTCCCCCCAAACTGTGAACAGAAACTGACTCTTCCTTCCGTATTCATCTTTGGTGAGGTGTTTTGCCATAGCAACAAGGAAAAGAAATGGATACATGCCCCCATCACACTTTCATGCCATCCTAGTTTTCTGCAAAGCCTAATATTGTTCTTTTTAATCTTTTCTTCCATGGTGGAACTCAAACCCGGGTCCTTGAACAAACTGGGAAAATATTTTGCCAGAGCCATACCCACAGTCTATGAAACTATTTTTGATGCCTTTCCCAGGAGAGCCATTTGGTTATGTGTCACTCGGGCAGCAGCAGATTGTGTGATTCTTGTTCTTTTATGCATGCACTTTTCAGGGCGCTTAGTAATTCCCTCAAAATACAAATTAGCATTGTGTTTCTGAGCCAAGAAGGCGGCTGTGGTCTGTCTGGATGTGGTAAAAAGCGCTGCACTCTGAATCCGAGCAGGACGCATGAACATAGATCCTGTAGCCTTCTGTGGAATTTGGGAGTGTGTGGGGTGGGTGTGGGGGGACAAATTAGCAAGCCATACTGAGTTCTTTCTTGCAGGAATCTGCTTTGCCTAGCCTGTTGGATTCTGGGAAATCTGTGCAGACCTGGTTACACTGTACATAAGGAAGTCAGAAAAGTGGGAGGAGATATATGATTCACACTGCACAGAGAGTTCAAGTTTAGAAAGGGCTATAAACAAAAGGAATTACTCAGTCACTACTATTTAAAACTGGAAAGGTGTGCAAAGAAAGTTCCAGATAATGTCATGTCTTCAGTTTCTCCAGAGTCTGGAGTTACTGATTCACGCTTTCCTCGGGCCACAGTGTCCGTCCTCTACAGCCAGTGGAACCGACCGAGGCTTTTCCCTCCCTCTATGGAGAAAAGTCTTCCAAACAATTTTGCTCAAGACTTCAGCCCAGTGGGATTTGGCAATAAGTCTAGGAAGCTCAAAGACCAGAAGGTATGGGAAAGCTGAGGGACTAGCCGTCAAGCTGATACTTGTTCCCATGAAGTCACCCTTGGGGGAACCCCTAAAATGTAGAATGGATGTCTGTAGGGCAGAGAGGTGAGGACTCTGCTGTCATAAACCTGTGTACCCCAAAACCGCCAATGAGTAGGACACCAGGAGGTACAATTGTCCATTGATGTCCACAGGAGGTTGTTTCTGTGAACCCGTGAAAATACCAAATTAAAAGGTTCAAGTCCCTTATGTAAAACAGTATCACATTGCATAGAAGCCATCTGTACCCCTTTTTTATTTTAATCAAACCCACAAACACAGAGCTGGCTTTGTATGAATATCAGAGATATGAACAATAACTAGGATGCTAAGTAGTACTTGATCTTGCCAACGTTAGTGTCCAGAGAGACATCTGTTCTCCCTTTTCCTGTGTGGTACCCACCACCATCTTCTGAGACCAGAGAACCTAAGGAACAATATCTAACCAAGCAAGACTTTGTTTTTTTGTTTTGTTTTAGTTTGGTTTTTTTCTCTAGCATTAGGTGAAATGTCTTAGGCTAAAGGAATCAGTGCCTTAGAATTGTGGTGTGTGTGTGTGTGTGTGTGTGTGTGTGTTTGTGTGTGTGTGTGTGTTTAGACATGCCTTTGATAATATAGGCCCTGTTGATGCATGAAAAGGCAGAAGGGAGCATTTTGATCTGACACCTATTTTTCCTCTCCTGCCGAGCGGGGCTCTGAAAGAGTTAAGCACCAGATCCCAGCTCAGCTGGTGTCAAGCTGTTATTGAAGGTCTTTGAAGACTTCCACCCACGGCCTCCCACTCTCCTGGCAAGTGAAAGACATTTGAATTCCTCTGGCAAGGGAGGAAATTATTAAAATGAAAGAAAATGACTGTTCCCTGTTCTAAAAAGGATAGCGAAGGAGAGCGGGGCCTGCCCCTCCTTTCTTCTTCCTTACCTGTGAAGGGTATTGTCAGAGGCAGGGAGAGATTCTGCCTGTCTGAACCAGGAGGAGGGGAGGTCATCCCCCTGCTGGTGGGAGCTTATCACTCAGTCTGTATCATTACACTTGGTTCTATCATGGGGCCTGCACATCCTGGGACACACGGTCAGAAGGATTGGGTCCTTACAAAGCTACTTTCTTCAAAGACTCGGAAGTTACTAGAACAGAAACAAGAATGCCAATATCTGATTTCCTTGGCGCAAGTGAATCTATTCTGAGAGGGGGTGTCAGAGCTGAAGGGGACTAGTGTTTGGCAACAATCATCCTCCATGTGGTGAAAGAAGTGTGTCATGAGATGGATTTTCGCAAATTTCCATTTAAGTCTTTTCATGATTTAGGAGCGTCGTTACATCATGTCTATTAATTTGAATCGTCATTCCACACCCCAAGAGACTGAGGCTATTGACCCCATCTGTGTTAGCTTCCCATAGCGCTGCCCTGAGTGCTGTGGCGGAGAAAGGAGGGCTGGGCCGAGGTGAGGATGAGGAAGGCTTCTTTAGTAATCCCTGTGCTGGGCCTTCTTCTCTAACGAGGAAGGCAAGGCCAACACGAGCGCAAAGCTAAGTAGATCACAGGACTTAGCCCTAGACAGATATAAAGGAAAACGAGGATCTGACTGCGGCTGAGGGCTGTCCTGTGAGCATTTCGGGAAGAAGCGTTTGCATCTCTTTCTAATGGAAAGATGTTAAAACTTCGGTCTCTGCTAATAACACAGCCCTTTCATGGCAACAGCTATCGGGCCTGTAAGTCAATGTGACTGTGGGAGATATGGGTAGATCGGTGCTCAACTCTTGCAGATTATCATACCGTTATCACTTAGATAATGTTAGCATTGTCATCACGATATCACTTAGTGACTTCCCGCGCTATTGAGGTAATGTATAGACAGGACTTTTCAGACTGAGATCAAATGATGTGATGGCCAACGTGTTTAGTCCATCAGATGCCGCCCAGGATTTGAGATCTACCTGCCTCCGTGACTTTAGCTACCGTAGTTCCGTGTGCTTTGTGGACTGTGTGCCCAGCAGGCTCAGGAGTGGCCTTCACTGCATTGCCAGCCTCCAGGTTCCTTCCCCACATTCCCCTGTGTTCTTCCCTCCTGGACCCGCTAACATCTTCAGGCTTTCAAGAACTTGAGCTCAGCTGTGGAATGTGTTTCATTCCCAGGGTGGACTGTGCATTAGGCCACCCGAAGGCCCTTAAGCCCATCCTCTGAGATTTTTGGTTCAAGAATTCTTGGGTGAAATCTATTTTAAAATCTCCCCAAAGGCTCCTGAAGCACCATCAAGTATGACACTAATTGACAGCAACCGGTGCGGCTACCAGCGTTAGCCCAAGTTAGGCTGCGGTTAGAAACTTAGACTGAACTTCGCACTTCCTAGTTTCTCCATGAGGGGCTAGCAGCAAAGATGCCTCCACGTGTTTGTGAACCCCGTGCTCCCCACCTTCTCTGTACTCCGCAACCATGCTCCAAACAGTGCTTCCTGTAGCCCTTTCTATTCTTCCATTTGGAGCACATCTTGGTGTATGAAATGTTTTTCCTTAGGAGGAGAAGGTGTATGACCAGTGTAAACGCTGGTCACAGTGAATACGGCTCCGCAGGTGTCTCCTCTGCACCCTCCTTGGTTTTGGCTCCTCTCCCAACTCTTACAGCTCCCCCAGCTAGGCAGCAGCCTATGGGCTTCAGCTAGCCCTGTGAGCTCCCAGCTTGCGCTCCCCCTGCCCCCCATATACACCACGTCGCAGGAGACCTTATGCATACAGTGTTGCTAAGGCTTGCCTGCAGGTTAGCCAATAGTGGCGTCTGCTGAGATCATCCCTCTTGTTTCTGAGTGACTTCCTGGATAAACATGGAGTGATAAAAGAAGTTTAGATAGGTTTTAAGCCTGACCCGGTAGCATAAGCCTCTAGTCCCATCTACCCAGGAGGCTCAAGTAGAGGATCACAAGTTCGAGACCTGCCTAGGTTTCAGAACAGGTTCATAAGCAGCCTGTGCAACTCAGAGAGACCCTGTCTCAAAATGAAAAGCAAAAAGGCTATAGACATGGGAATGTTGGTGCCAGTTGAAGGTGGTTAAAGACCAACTTTAAGCATTTTCTCCCAATTTTCTTGGCCCTCGGGGTGACCCTGTGTGTGTAACATGAGGTGGTGGCATCCCACGGTGGAGAAAGTTGTGCCTAGCTAACCAGACTTCACACAAACTAAATAATAAAATCATGCATTTTGTAAATTGTAAACAAACAGAGAAGCCTCTTAAAATGACTTGTTTTAATAAAGTACTCAGGAATCTCTTTTTAAATGGTTTTATCCCCTCTTCCACTACCTTTTTCTTAGCACTTCTTGTCATAATTTCGAAATGATCATTAATCAACCCAGAGTTTCACACACTCCTCTGACTTTCAGAGGGTGAACCATGTGGGCCCAAGAGCTGTCACAATTCATGTCACTGATGCCCGCTGCATTGAGACATGGCCCACAGCATATCTATTGGGCTGTGCTTCAGAGAAGTCTCAGATGCAGGCATCTTTTATTTGAAGTAGAAAAACCAGTGCTCTGATGACTCGAAGGATGAAGTCCTTGAAGAAGGAAAGACTCTGATGGCTAATGAGGAGAAGGACATTCTCAGGAGCGTACAGACTGAGGTGGTAACTCTGCAGACCATGAGCATTTGCAGGCAGAGGCTGGACCGCTGCGATGGAGATCAGTTGCTTAAGCTCTCCTTCCAAAGCGGAGTTCAGAGCCCTGTCCTTTGAGCACTTGGTCCTTGTGGGCCATGAGCTTCCCTGGGACCGTACACATGAATGTTGCAAGAGACACATTCTCCAAGGCCTTTGTCACCTTGTCACCAGTCCCCCAGCTTTGATTACTGGCATTACTGAGTCCTCGGGGAAAGGTTGTTGACGGCAGCACAGCGTTCATACTAGAATAGACAATATTAAACATGGATTTATCCTGGCTTTCTCTTTTAACTTTTTTTCTTGATTGGCATATTTTTACCTCTTATTTAAATTCGAAATTCTTAGTACACCAGAGGGGGTCAGAGTGAGCTGGTACAGGAAACGGTCCTGCTAATGTGATTAATCTTTGCCTCTGGAATGTCCTTTGACACTTCAGGTAAAATTTGTGGTTTCCTATCAAAACTATTTCAATTCCTCAATTAAAAAAATAAAATTACCAATCAGTTTCCTGAGCCAAATATGAAGCCCAGGGGAAAGAGAATTTACTAGTTCCGGGGTGGTTTGCTCTGGTCACCGTGGAGGAAACCCAGTTGTTGCTGGTGTGGTGGGAGCTGCAACCAAATGGGTAGTGTAGGCTCTTCCACCTTTGCTGGGTTCTAACAAAGGTTCCCATGTGATGCAGAAGCCCTGAAGAGACCGGCTGGCCGAAGATATTTCTCAGTTTTCTGCCTGTGTGCATGTTTCCTGTCAGTCACAGGAGCGGGACCCACTAGTGTTTTTCTGTAGCTACAGCAGAGCAGGCTCCCGTGGGGCCACAGAGACACTTAGGCCCATGGCTGAGGTCAAAGAAGCCACAAGGGACACTATTTGCCTTCTAAACAGAAGGCTGATTAGCTAGAGATTATGTTTGTTTGTTTGAAACAAATGAGCTGATTTCTCTCCTGGGTGTTTTCCTGGTAAAACATCATACATACTTTCAGAAATAAAACAAAGACAGCCCTAGAGTCAACCCTACAATGTCTAAATATGACTCTGTGGTCTATAGAAATAAAAAAAATCATCTCATATACAATATATCCAGGAGGTAAGAATCAGTGTTGGAGAGTGGTGGGATTCACCTGGGGCCGTCACCGGAACTAGAGAGCTACAGACACAAACACTGGCCAAGATTTCTGTTCCACCGGAAGCAACTCGCTTTTCCAAGAATACAGAGTAAGGTCAGGCCTCCTGCCTGCCTCGTTCAGTCTTCTCAGCTCTCCTGGCTTGGGAGTATCCATTTGCCTTGCCCTGGAAAGCTGGTCTTTTTGGTGGGGAGTATCACTTTCATAATGACTGTTACAGTTTTCATTCCCTGCTTATTCTTTGGGGTCAAGCCATCTCCCTTGGAGACATCCCCAGTGTGTCCTGAACCCCTTTAGTGTGACTTCCTTTGGTTCTGTGCATGGCACCATGGCTTAGGTTGCCCTGACACTGCCATTTCCTGCTTGTTTGTGTCAGGGATTTTGGCCATGAACTCTATTCAGTTGTTAACTTCTTGAGAACACAATCGGGATTTCTTCTTGTGCTCCATCTCCCCTCACTCTGCCTAGCTGACGGACACATGCACTGCAGAGTACAAAGTCCTCGAAGACATGGCCCTCTCTTTCTCATCCCTCACAGCATCCCAGCCCTTCCACAGCTTGAGTTCGATAAACACCTGCTGAATGATTAGCCGAGCACTGATGACACAACTGGAGAGGGAAAAAAAAATCCTTTTTTTCAAATGTCTTGACAACTCCCAGCCAAGTGATGTAGCAATAAAACTTTACTGTGGGATTCCTTGTATTCTATTTGTAGCAAAGAAGATGGTACAGAATTCCTAAATAGAATTAGTGCGTTCATGGACTTGAATAATGTGTCAGCTTCCAATTAGAAATCTGTGTGAATTTGAAACAGATTACGTATATAACAACACCCTGTGTAATTAACTCAAAATTGATTACCTAAATACAAGAGCTAAAGCTATAAAACTCTTGGAAGAAAATATAGGGATAACTCCTTATAGTACTAGATTTGGTTGTGATTTCCTGGACATACCCTTAGGGCTTGCCACAAGAGCAAGAACAGATAAGTCAAACTTCATCAAAATGTAAAATTCTCACGCATAGATGCCATGATCAAGGAAGCAAAAGGACACTTCATAGGATGGGGGAAGTATTCATAATTATGTGTCCTATGGGCCTAATATTCAGAATTAAAAGGAATCTTTACACCTCAACACTAAGACAATTTAAGAAAGGTCAAAGGGGGCTGGAGGAATGGCTCACAACCAAAAATATAAGAAAGGTCAAAGGAGGAGCTGGAAAGATGACTCAGAGGTTAAGAGTACTGAGTTCAATTCCCATCAACCATATGGTGGCTCACAACCATCTAGAATGAGAGCTGGTGCCCTCTTCTGGCCTGCAGCAGACATGCAGGCAAAACACTGTATACATAATAAATAAATAAACCTTAAAAAAAAGATTAGTTTTCTTTAAAAAAAAAAAAAGAAAGAAAGGTCAAAGGACTAGAACAGACAGTCCCCAAAAATGATACACAGCTGGAGAAAGTACATGAGAATATTCTCAACATCACGTGAAAACATCAGGACCCCCCAAGGCAGTGTTACTTTGTACCGAGTAGGATTTCCATAACAACAAGAAAATGCTATTTGTGAACTGCGGAAACACTGCTGCCCTCAGATGCTACCGACGGGGCAGAGTACAAATGGTGGCCACACTAGGACAGCTGTGGTGGTCCCCTCATGTGCTAAGCAGCAGTACTACATCCACCAGCAACTCCAAAGCGTTTGAAAGCAGAGAACGAAATTATTTCTACATTACTGTTGCTAGCTACTGTTCACAGTAGACAAAGGATGAAAATAAAGCAAATGCCCATTAACAAACGAGGAGCTAAACAACGTGTAATATACATACGTGATGGACGCGCACTAGCCGTGAGAAAGGTCACAGTGTGAACCGACCTTCAAAATATGCTAAATGAGAGGAGTGAGGCCCAAGGGCTACATGGTGTGTTGGTCTATTTACATGAAATGTTGAGGTTGGGCAAATCCATGGAAACAGAAAGTCAGGTGATGATTGTCAGCTGTTGGAGGGAAGAGGGAACTAGGAAAGGGGGCACAGGTTTCTTCTGGACTAATAAAGCTGAATGAGAGAGAGAGAGAGAGAGAGAGAGAGAGAGAGAGAGAGAGAGAGAGAGAGAGAGAGAGAGACCACGACCACACCATGAACATACCAATGCCATGGAGCTGGGTGTTTATTTTTAATTTTGTGTTTTCTGAATCTCCCACACGCACACATACATTTTTTAAAGGCATACATAAACAGGCATCGAACAATATTTGTTACTGTCACTGGGGAAAAAAAAAAACACTGTCCTAATTTTTGTTTGACGAAACAAAATGCAGTTATTTGTAAAGGAAATGTACCAAGTGTCTCCTGCCGTAGGGTTCAAAGGGCAGATGTAATGAAAGCTTTGAATTTAAAGTAATATGGGTGCCACAGTGAGAGCTCAGCTGTGACCTTTCCACATGTGTCTTTTTGAAATACAAGCCTGATCCTGTTTTGAGCCTTGGTCATTATGTCAGAACCCTTGGCCATGGCATAGAGAGATGCAAGATGACATTGTGTTATTATGTTGGGTTTTGGCATATTTTGTCGTTATTGTTTGTAGTTGGTTTGGTTTTGTTTTGATAGAAGGCTCTACTGTGCAGCTGTGGCTAGCCTGGAATCTGCTCCATAGAACACACACACACAGGCCTGGAACTTGCAGAGATCCTCCTGTCTCTACTTCAGTGCTAGGCTTGTGCACCACATTTAGTTGTTATATGGTTTTTAGACTGACTCTTCGTGTTGAGGAAAAAAATAAATGGTTCATTCAATCTCTGGAACTCTAGTCCTATGTCACTTGAGGGTGAAGATACATCCCCAAGAAAGTGGTCATTAGGTGTTTTCTTTGTCATGTGAGCATCATAAAATGTACTTACAACAAACCAAAATGTAGCCACAATGTCTTTAGCAATGTTATCTTATGAGGCCAGGGAAACCATCATATATCAGTCTGTCATTTACAGAAATGTCTTCTGTGATACATAACCAGGACTAATTACTTCAGAATCTGGGAGGGGGCAGTGTTATCAAACAAACATCTCCCTATTGAGGTTCTAGGTGACCCTGGGCATTTCTGCAGCTGTGTGGCGTGTGAGACCCTAGGTTTTATTTTCAGTACCACAAAAGGAGACGAATGAGTTCACCAGAATCCATTGTGGTTTTATTTTTCACACAGACCCATGAAGAGAAAGACAAAACTAAGCATTCACAGAAACTTTAGATGCCAGTGACCTAGTGTCATCTACAGTTGGGGAGAGCCTGGCATGGTGGCACACACCTTTATTCCCAGCACTCAGGAGGCAGAGGCAAGGTGGATCTCTGTGAGTTCAAGGCCAGCCTGGTCTTTATTTTAGGACGGTTTGGGACAGTTCAGGACAGTCTGAGATGTAGAGAAATGCTGTCTCAAAAATGAAAACAGAACAATATACTTGTGGAGAAACAGAAGCCCTTCTCCCCTTCTCACTCATCACACAGATGGCCGTGAGCACTGGAGCAAGTGAGCGGGCTGTTTCCTTACCACAAACATATTCAAACAAGCACTTTCCCATAGTGCAGACTGAACATAGTCTCCCCCAGCAAGCAGCTGGCGTGACAAGTACTCACTCCCGTGATAGTCATGGTCTTTGCTTAGTGTTGCAGTCTCCAGTCCCTAAAAGTCCTTTGCAGGGGACAGTGCCCGTCTCACCGAGCACATTAGGCAGAGGTTCCATTTCATGGCTGCAAAAGACACAGACTAGCATAGACTTAGCCAAGCAGGATCTCTGCTCTATCCAGGTCCTTTTCTTTGTTTCCTTTGTTCCCTATGCCTTTGAATTTTTTTTAATTTTAATTTTCTATGTATGGGTGTTTGACTGACATGTATGTCTATGCTCCACTTGCTTGCCTGGTGCCCACGGAGCCCAGAAGAGGACATTGGAGTCCCCTGGAATTGGAGTTACAGGTGTTTGTGAGCCACCTTGTAGGAGCTGGAAACAATACCCATGTTCCCTGTAGAAGCAGCAGGTGCCCCTAACTGCGGAGTCGTTGCTCCAGCATCCTTCTCCCCGTGCCTTTAGAGAAATTGCTGTTGAGCTGCTTCCAGCCTTCTTTATCCTTAAAATTAAAGGCAAATACTTGGCCTGGCTCCCAGTAGAGAACTCACCTAATGTACAGGAGGCGCTGGGTAAAATTCCACTCACCCCCATCCAGTCCCTAAAAGACCCACGGATTGTGTCTATACCTACAACAGAAATGTAGACGCTGGAGTGCTGACATTTTCACATGCAGAACTATACACGAGCTATCACTGTGATCGTGACTGAAGCCTTGGTGGATACGAGAGACATTTTTCTCTCATTTATCACTGTTTTACCAGGAAGTAGAATATTTACAGCCAAATACAGATGGAGAATCATAAGCTTCAAGCGTCTGAGTTGCTTCACTGTTTCAAGTGAAAATACTTTCTTAACAACGCCTTTGGAAATTAAGTCTCACACTAATGAGTCCCAAGGTCCCAAGCCCGGTCCCCCAGACACAGGACTCATTTGTTCCCATGAGGCTGCTCATCTTCTTTTCTTTTTTCCCAAGCACAGGGTATTTGTTGTTTGTTTTTTTAAGATTCTAATATAAATACATTTCTCCTTTCCCTTTCCTCCCTCCAAACCCCTCCATACATCCCCTCCTTGCTCTCTTTCAAATTCATGGCCTCTTTTCTCACCAATTGTTATTATATGCATACGTGTATATACTCTTATAGTTCTAAATATAACCTTCTCAGTCTGCATGATGTTTCTTGTATGTGTGTTTTCAGGAATGACCATTTGGTATTGGACAACCAATTGGTGTACTCTTTTCTGGAGAAGACCATTTCCCCTGCTCTTAGCATTCATTGCCCATGGTCCTTTGGGTAGGGTTCCTGCCCCCTGAAGCCATTTATAAGAGCAGACACTTCTGGCCTTATCTGCACTCTTACCCAGAGTGGCCTAAACCTCACGATGTGGCCAAGGTTGACCTCGAGCTCACACTCCTGTCTCAGTGCCCTGAGCACCTGGTCTGCAAACATGGTCAGTCTTAAACATGAGTGTTGCATTATTTCTACAGCAAGAAATTAGGTCAGTGTTTGGTGTTTTGCAATGGCACGATGGTATGATAGGGTCACTGCCAGTCCCAAGCAAGTTATAACCTGTCCAATGTTATCAAATAAACCACCCGTAGTTAGTACTGTTTTCCATGTAGCTTTTTGGTGGGTTTTGTTTTGTTGGGCTTTTTGTTGTTTTGTTTTTAGTTGAACAAAGATGACCATGCGTATAAATGTCAAACACAAAACATCTGCAGATCCAAGCCGGCTTTCCAGCAGTTCTCGGGTTTAGCAAAACATTTGTGTGGCAGTTAAGCTTAATTGCACAGGGTTTTTGCGGGGAGGGGCGATGGCGGGTTAAAGGGTCCATGAAGTAGGACAGAGGTAGAGAGGGCACTTCCAACAAAGCTTATTCGTCCACTCGGGGAGACAGTGAAGGCATCTAGNTTTTTTTTAATTTTAATTTTCTATGTATGGGTGTTTGACTGACATGTATGTCTATGCTCCACTTGCTTGCCTGGTGCCCACGGAGCCCAGAAGAGGACATTGGAGTCCCCTGGAATTGGAGTTACAGGTGTTTGTGAGCCACCTTGTAGGAGCTGGAAACAATACCCATGTTCCCTGTAGAAGCAGCAGGTGCCCCTAACTGCGGAGTCGTTGCTCCAGCATCCTTCTCCCCGTGCCTTTAGAGAAATTGCTGTTGAGCTGCTTCCAGCCTTCTTTATCCTTAAAATTAAAGGCAAATACTTGGCCTGGCTCCCAGTAGAGAACTCACCTAATGTACAGGAGGCGCTGGGTAAAATTCCACTCACCCCCATCCAGTCCCTAAAAGACCCACGGATTGTGTCTATACCTACAACAGAAATGTAGACGCTGGAGTGCTGACATTTTCACATGCAGAACTATACACGAGCTATCACTGTGATCGTGACTGAAGCCTTGGTGGATACGAGAGACATTTTTCTCTCATTTATCACTGTTTTACCAGGAAGTAGAATATTTACAGCCAAATACAGATGGAGAATCATAAGCTTCAAGCGTCTGAGTTGCTTCACTGTTTCAAGTGAAAATACTTTCTTAACAACGCCTTTGGAAATTAAGTCTCACACTAATGAGTCCCAAGGTCCCAAGCCCGGTCCCCCAGACACAGGACTCATTTGTTCCCATGAGGCTGCTCATCTCCTTTTCTTTTTTCCCAAGCACAGGGTATTTGTTGTTTGTTTTTTTAAGATTCTAATATAAATACATTTCTCCTTTCCCTTTCCTCCCTCCAAACCCCTCCATACATCCCCTCCTTGCTCTCTTTCAAATTCATGGCCTCTTTTCTCACCAATTGTTATTATATGCATACGTGTATATACTCTTATAGTTCTAAATATAACCTTCTCAGTCTGCATGATGTTTCTTGTATGTGTGTTTTCAGGAATGACCATTTGGTATTGGACAACCAATTGGTGTACTCTTTTCTGGAGAAGACCATTTCCCCTGCTCTTAGCATTCATTGCCCATGGTCCTTTGGGTAGGGTTCCTGCCCCCTGAAGCCATTTATAAGAGCAGACACTTCTGGCCTTATCTGCACTCTTACCCAGAGTGGCCTAAACCTCACGATGTGGCCAAGGTTGACCTCGAGCTCACACTCCTGTCTCAGTGCCCTGAGCACCTGGTCTGCAAACATGGTCAGTCTTAAACATGAGTGTTGCATTATTTCTACAGCAAGAAATTAGGTCAGTGTTTGGTGTTTTGCAATGGCACGATGGTATGATAGGGTCACTGCCAGTCCCAAGCAAGTTATAACCTGTCCAATGTTATCAAATAAACCACCCGTAGTTAGTACTGTTTTCCATGTAGCTTTTTGGTGGGTTTTGTTTTGTTGGGCTTTTTGTTGTTTTGTTTTTAGTTGAACAAAGATGACCATGCATATAAATGTCAAACACAAAACATCTGCAGATCCAAGCCGGCTTTCCAGCAGTTCTCGGGTTTAGCAAAACATTTGTGTGGCAGTTAAGCTTAATTGCACAGGGTTTTTGCGGGGAGGGGCGATGGCGGGTTAAAGGGTCCATGAAGTAGGACAGAGGTAGAGAGGGCACTTCCAACAAAGCTTATTCGTCCACTCGGGGAGACAGTGAAGGCATCTAGGATGATTAGGATGATGCAACTGCTTGATAGAGGTCAACAAGTGGATCGCCGGGCATACCAACTGCTTGATACAGGTCAACAAGTGGATCACCGTGCATGCCAACCGCTTGATAGAGGTCAACAAGTGGATCGCCGTGTATACCAACCACTTGATACAGGTCAACAAGTGGATCACCGTGTATGCCAACCGCTTGATACAGGTCAACAAGTGGATCACCGTGTATGCCAACCGCTTGATACAGGTCAACAAGTGGATCGCCGTGTATACCAACCACTTGATACAGGTCAACAAGTGGATCGCCGTGTATACCAACCACTTGATACAGGTCAACAAGCGGATCGCCGTGTATGCCAACTGCTTGATACAGGTCAACAAGCGGATCTCCGTGTATGTCAACCACTTGATACAGGTCAACAAGTGGATCGCCGTGTAGCAGAGATGCGGAGTAAGAAGTAGAAGGAAGAAGTACAGGAATCTTAGAGACTAGCAGGCTCTAGAGGGAAGTGGGTGATTAGAGTGACCCAGAGCTGTGGGAGTGTCA
The DNA here is from genome assembly GCA_028555095.1 of Dicrostonyx torquatus. Classification (NCBI taxonomy): domain Eukaryota; kingdom Metazoa; phylum Chordata; class Mammalia; order Rodentia; family Cricetidae; genus Dicrostonyx; species Dicrostonyx torquatus. The sequence continues at coordinate 105,365 of JAQHUG010000091.1, read as the reverse complement.
GGGTGCCCTGTGCAAGAGGGTGATCAGGGAATGCCTCATCAAAGAACACTGTAAAGGGATGTGTGTTAGTCAGGGTACTCTAAAGGAAGAGAACCAATGGATGTGTTTGAGAGAGAGAAAGGGTGTGTGTGTGTGCACACGTGTGTGTATATGTGTGTGTCATGTACATACATGTATACATTTACAACTTACTAAGCCAGTTCTAAAATACAAACACCAGAAGAATCACACCTGAGAGCCGGGACCTTAGCTTCAGTCGCTCAGTCCCTCAGCAGTTGGAGTAGTTCCACCCTGCATGTCTCTCACTGTAGGGGCAGCTCGACACCCAGTTGTTGCTCAGTCCACAGGACTAGATGCCTCAGCAGTCCCAATCTAGCAACAGAAGCCCAAAAGCTTCCCGGAGAGCTGTTGGTCCTTAGTTCACAGTGACAGTTCGGAGGTGAATGGCCTGCGCTGATCAGTGCCTTGAAAGCCTCGTCCTAGCTACTGTCTCAGAGGATGCTCTAACCGGCCAGAATAGAGGTGAGGAGACCAGGGGGCAAATGTTGCCATCCAGGTAGGAGACACTGGTAGTTTCAAATGAGCCTCAGACAGATGGATTTGATGTGGCCTGAAAGACTGCCCAGGATGATGTCATGGTTCAGTGGGAACCTCTGGGAAGAAAATGAGCTCTGAGATGCAAAGACCTTGGGCGGAGCAGGTGTATCCCATCAATTCAGTCCTGACCAGATGGAGTAGGACACCCATCAGATGTCCAAGTAAGGTGTCATGACTGCTTCTCCCCCATCTGTGAGAACTGGATTTTTTGCGGAAGATGCTTTGGGATCAGAGAACTGGGTGATATTTCTCAGGTGAGGAACGGATACCCAAACCACAGTGGTCCCAGGCAACGATCAGTGCGTTACACAGCTATCGCACAGACTTCTCGTTTTTTCTAATGTAAACTTGATTACCTATTTTCCTGAAGATTCAAGGACATTTTCCTTGTTATAAGAACACATAATTGCCGGGCGGTGGTGGCACACGCCTTTAATCCCAGCACTCGGGAGAGGCTGAGGCAGGCGGATCTCTGTGAGTTCGAGACCAGCCTGGTCTACAAGAGTTCCAGGACAGGCTCCAAAGCCACAGAGAAACCCTGTCTCGAAAAACCAAAAAAAAAAAAAAAACACCATAATTTCAACTAAGGGTGACAAGATAAAAAATAGTT
>JAQHUG010000091.1:79697-101295 GCA_028555095.1 Dicrostonyx torquatus | reverse complement strand
GAGGAATGAGTGGATGAGGGGGCTTGTATAAAGGAGGTGGGGAGAATACAGGAGGACAGGAGAGGGGAAAAACTGTGGTCGGTATGTAAAATAAATGAAATGTTTTAAAATAAGTAAGTAGAATCCACCCATCTGGGCTTCAATCCAAGGACTCAGATATTAAAGTCCAAGTGTAACCACCACGGCTGTTATCTGATGGGCCTTATTAGAACTCTTCGTGTGTTTCACACTACAGGTTTCCCAAAGAATCTAATTCTACCAGCCTTGTTAGTTGGAATACAGCAGACCTACCTGTAGGCATTTGCTTTAAATTCGGCTGGTGTCCTCCAAAGAAGGTGTCTTTTTTCTGTGCTGCCCCAGCAGACACAAGAGCTTGAGTGACTCAGAAGGCCAAGTACAAGAATAATTACATAACTCGGGTTTGATTTTTCTGAGGAGAATTCTTGTCAAGTAACAGTGCATTGTCTGCGAGCAAAGACTAAAGTCGTGATTCTTGGAGTCTCTTTTCCTCCAGTTGAAAATAATTAATTATTTTATTCCTGAGCCCACACAAATAAGTTTCCGTTCTGAATCTCTTCGGTGTGCTGTTCTTGTGGTTTTCTCAGAGAACTGGGATTTACAGAGGCTCTTAGGTTTAGGAGTGGGAGTACTGTAAAAGAAAAATCTCAAAAGCTAAAAAACTCTTTTTGTGTGGGGCAGAGGGTAGTTAGGGAAAATTATGTTCCCATCACCAAAGGGTAGGTTTAATTAACTCTCTCTCCACGATGGGCCGTAGATCTGACTACCAACTTCTATGCTTAACACAGTTGTTTGGTAAGATGATAATTTGGAAACATGAGCTAGAATTTTGCATATCTTTAAAAACAACACACAAACACAAAAGAAATATAAGGGTGGCTGTGGAGGTCCCATGGCTCAGTCCGCCTGTGCTTCCAATCAATACAAAATTCCAATTCTATCCCAATCAAAAGGTGCCTCATAAGCTTACAAACCAACAATAAAGGTAGCAAGCTTATAAAAGGCAAAACAAACTAATATAGACACCAATGTGTATGCTACTCAAAATGTCTGAAAATGCAATATTTGACAAAGCTTTAGTGATAGAGAACCCAAACCCCAAACTAATAATAATAATAATAATATAATAATATAATAATAATAATAAAATACTACTACTAATAATAATATAATAATAATATAATAATAATATAATAATAGAGATGAACTGGGAGAGACATCACAACAGACTCTGGGAAAATTCCAAAAATAACAGAGACACAGTTTTAAAATTGTTTCATACCAAGCTGGAAATTATAAAAGAAGTGAATTTCTAGATATATATACTCTACCAAAGCTAAAGCAAGATGAAATAAATAACTTAAGTAGATTCATGGTATCCAATGAGATAGAAAAGGTGACTAAAAATAGCCCAGCTAATCCGCTGAATACAGAGTCAGTGAAGAAGTCTACCAGACTTAAAAACGAACATCAGTACTCCTCAGACCACTCCACAAAAGGGGAAAGTGAAGGGATATTTTAAGTTATTTTTATAAAGTCAGTATTACCCTGATACTGAAACCAAATTTTAAAAAGATAATTATAGCTGGGCGGTGGTGGCGCACACCTTTAATCCAAGCACTTGGGAGGCAGAGGCAGGTGGATCTCTGTGAGTTCAAGACCAGCCTGGTCTACAAGAGCTAGTTCCAGCACAGGCTCCAAAGCCACAGAGAAACCCTGGATCAGTGTGCAATGTATGCGCTAAAACTATAACATTTATAGAAAACATGGAGAAATTTTAATTTTGAATGATCCAAAGACTTCTCTGATAGAACACAGAGAGAATCATAAAACCTAAAAGAAAATTAATTAATCGAATATCACCAAAAATTTTAAGTTGTGTTCATCAACTGACACCTCAGAAAATTAAAGCTCAAAAGAAGATATAAATAAACCCTGTATCTAGGAAAGGTTTTAGCTTCAGATGCCATTTTTCATATCATTTACTCTTTTTTAAAAAAAAATCAGTAATCAGAAGATAAAAAAAGACGTACACGAATCCAGGTGTGGCAGTACACACCTGCGCTCAATCCGATCACTCTGGAAGCTGAGACAAGAGGATTATGAATTCAAGGGCAGTTTGGGCTGCAGAGGCCATCCTGAAGCTGAAAGAGGGAGGGAGAGAGAAGGAAGGAGGACATGGCCAAGACAGTGATCTCCCACATCATCTGTGCTTAATAAGGAAAAGAAAGTTAAGACCACAAAGGGTCCTAATTAAGAGGAAGAGAGATAAAGTGAGTATTGGTAAGAATGCGGAAGCTGGATCCTAGACGTCGCCTCTGTGAGTGTCCAATGGAGCCATGGCAGTGCCACTGTTCGAAGCAAGTTGGCAGGTTTTGCAGCTACACATCCATTACCATATAACCCAGCTAAGCTTCCCACCTAAGAGAAACGAAAACCAAAGTCCATAGAAAACTAACCTGTGGGAGGGTCCACCTGTATTTCTGTGCTTTGATTGGTTAAATAAAGAGCTGCCTGGCTTATAGACAGGTCAGCCCTTAGGTGGGCGGAGTAGACAGAACGGAAGTTCTGGGAGGAGAAGAAAGGAAGTGAGCAGACGCCACAAGCCACCTTTGCAGATGGATGCAGGTTAGACCTTTCCAGTACGTCACCATATGGTGACTTACAGACTTTTATAATGGGTTAGTTTATGAGGTGAGGGCTAGCCAGGAAAAGGCTAGTGATAATAAGCCAGGCAGAGTTTAAATGAATATCGTCCTCACATGGTTATTTCGGGTGCAGGCGGCCAACAGCGGCTGGGGCTTGGGAGCCAGGCGGCTGGGGAACATAACATGCACCTGCACCTCTCTCCCCTATATACAACACTAACCCAGCACTCTTTACATCTGTTCAAAACTGGAAACACTGCTCAGGGAATGGCTCAGTGGGTAAAAGTGCTGTGTGCCCAATGACCTTAGATTGATCCCCAGAGCCCACAGTGGAAGGAGAAAACCAACCCCCAAAAGGTGTGCTCTGACTTTTATATACAGCACTACAGTATGCTTATGCCCACACTCACACACACAGTAATAATTAATCAAAGTTTGAAAACTAGAGACAACCGATGTCTATCAACTGGTGTGTGAATGAACGAATGTAGTGCACTTAGACAATGGGCTAGACCTCTGCAATCTAAAAGAAGAAAGGCAGAGGACATAGCTCAGGATGTAGCTCAGTGGTAGACCAGTTGCTTAGCATATGTAAGGCCTGGGCTCAGTCACAAGCAAAAAATAAAATAAAATAAAAGATAAAAAATTTAAAAACACATAGTAACATGCATAGCCAAGCGAATGGATCCAAAATGTATTATGCTAAGTGAGAAAAAAGCTAAATACCAAAGATTATATGATTTCATTTGTATAAAAATCTGTAGAAAAGGCAAAACCACTGGCCCTGAGGTAGTGGCGGGTCTTGGTCCAAAAGAAGGGTGAATGTCTCCAGAGGTGATGGAATGTTCCTACCTGACTGTTGGTGGCTTCACAATGGTATAGAAGGATAAAGCTTATGGCATATAAAATATACCCCAAACGTTGCTTTTAAATGATGATGAGACTAGTAATAGGCTAAATCCTATCGGCAAAAATCGACAGGTATGTACATGTTGTCCCCCATGCTGTCCCTGGGCCCAGGAAGCTGCTGTGGATGAGAGGGAAGAACATTAGATGGATTCCCAGCATGCTCTCAGTCCAGACTCAGCCTTTTCCCATTCCATGGATGTGAAGAAAAACGATGTCTACTCAGTTCTCACTCTAGTGTCTGGAATATGGAGCTGAATCACCTAGTTCATGGGTTTTTTGAGACATGGAAAAAACCTGGTATCCAAGACCCCAGAATGTCACCTGGAGCACAAAGGGCACCCAGTGAGGGTGGGATATGACCACCTTTTACTGTGTAATTTTTGATACTGTCTCTGGTTGCCGTACTTCATGCTAGCGACGGCAAGGGTTTGGGACTGCTCAGTGGTTTACATGTTTGGGTTCATAGAATTTTTCATAGCAGTTTCTGCAATCTGTCCCTAAGTAGAATTTTAAGACTTACAATTGATTCTTCATATGGATAGGTTGTATATCTAAGAAAGCAACCAATCAAGATTCATAAATATCTGAGGGGAAATCTGCGAGGGTTCTGAACAGGCACAAACTTTCTTCTGTCCTTACTCCCTAAGGGTACAGTAGAGCAACTATTTTCACAGTTCTTACATGACCTCAATACTATACATCACCTAGAAGAGGGTTGGAGGCTGTAACTCAGTTGGTAGAGTGCTTTGCCAGTGTGCACGAAGCCTGGCATTCAGTCCTGAGCAGTGCATAAACCAGGCATGATGGTGCACACCTGTAATCCCAGCACTCAAGATGGGAGGCAAGAGGACTGAGGAATACAGGCCAAGGTCATCCCCTGCCACATAGCAAATTCAAGGCTATCTTGGGCTACCTGAGATCTTGTCTCAAGAAGAGGAGGAGGAATCATCGTTGTCATCAAGTCAGGGTTTGTAAGATTAAAAATCCATCATAGACATAAATAGCTTGTTTGTACAGGAGGACTCCTGACACTAACCCTGTACGTCATCTTTGAAGGAATATCATGCGTGAGTATAAGGAGCAATATCTTCTCACTATCCAGTGACAAGAGCCACTAGCCCAGGGGCAGGATTGGCTGAGGACTGCTGCCACTAGGAAGAGCTAGGCAGCCACACCCTACAGTGTGCAGGGCCACTTACACATCCCGTAGCTCAAGAAATACAATGATTCTAGTTTGCATTTCAAAATGAAAACTATGCCCCAAGTGTGTATAACCCAGAAGTGATTTGTGTATTGTTAGTATAGAAATTAAATAGAAAATAATATTCTCATGTTTTCTGTTTTCATCTATCTGTTTTATTTTTTAAAAAAGAGTTATGAAGAATCTGATAGCAGAAACAAAAGCAGGTTATCATCTGAGAATTGCAAACCTTTTGTTTTTTAACATACTATCAATTCCAGTGGGAGACAGTGGAAGAATAAGGTTGTGAAAACAATGGGCAGTGGTTACGTTCTTAACTTTTTTTTAACTTTAAATTTTACTTAAAATTATGGTCTTTGGGGAGGATGACTCAGCAGATAATGTGCTTGCTCAGCAAATGTGAGCATCTGTGTTCAGATCCCCCAGCACCCACATAAATGGCTGTCACATCAGCACTCAGAAGGCAGAGGAGAGGGCTCCCAGGTGGAGAAAGCCAGTTAGGTAGAACTTTCATCTCAGTGAGCTCTCGATTCATCTGAGAGACCCTGCCTCGATAGACAAGGCCGAGAGCCATCAAGGGAGACTCCCAATGTCAGTCTCAGAAGTCTCCATGCATTTGCATACATGAACACACACAGATGCCCACATGTGCAGACATAAGGACACACATATACATTCACATGCAAAGAATGCAAAAGTTTGCTTTCAAAACTTGAGAACCTAGTTTTGAAGAATAGTTTTAGATAATGCAGCGCAGCCCCTTGGAAGAGTCAGAAGTCTCTGTGTATTTCAGTTGCTTAAACATACAAAGATCTGAAGATGCTTCTCATCCGGTAATATAGAAAACAGTTAGAAATGTCACCATCACATTGCTCCTTAGCTTTCCATTTCTGAATACTTCCCAATGGTGCAGAAGAGCTGGGACGCAAACATTGGTTGATACAGGAGGCAGCCCAGATGTATCCCACAGTGATCTTGAGAGATGTGGGTCTGAATGATGCTAGAACCCATGACCCTATCCTTCTAGTCCCGCCCCACCCAGCAAGCACCTGGCCCACTGTCACTGACCAGGTAGCAACAGGTTCTGATCTGGGTGCCTACCTCTCCTCTGCCACCTGGTAGAGGGTCCTGCAGGGTGCCACAGCACCTCTGCACTTCTGCTGGCTCCAGTCCCTGTGACAAGCCTTCCATGACCTGGTCTCCAGAGAGTCCAACCTCTTCTGTATCTGTCCCCTCACCTCATCCCAGTTAGTTCAGGGTCTGACCTGTGACCAGCTGCTGTAACCACCACATCGGCCCACTATGTAGGGTGAGGGTGGGGGAGCCAGTTCTCCCGACTCTGACATGAACTAGAGGAATCTGGGAGAGCTTCCCAGAGAGAGGCAGGAGCCTGCACCTGCTAGTGCTTTCCTCTGGTTTGTGTTGTCCTTTCCTAACCCAAGAACCAAATAAGGGAACTGCTGCCCTTCTCACTTATTAACTGGGCTTAGTCTTAAATCACCAATGGAAACTATGTGGGCTTTTATAAAATATAGAATAGTGTCAATGGTTCCTAGATTCAAACCCAGGCCAATCTGTTTTATGTTAAGTCAATCACCTGGAGAGGAATCAAGTACCCCAGAACTAGTGATGTGACTTTATGATAAGGACAGGTCTTTCAGTGGACCCTGCTGCAATAATGGGCAAGCATGTGACCTTAACATGTGGAAGTTTTATTTAAGACACACAAGTTTAATAGGGGCCAGATACACACACAGATTACTATACCAGAAAGAGCTCCTCCGAAGAAGCAGGCAGGCCGGTGATCCGCGCAGAGAGAGCGCTTTCCACGTGGGCCTATCATTTTATACCTCTTGGGACCTGGTGGTCCAGCCCCATTAATTAATTGACAACTAATTGGGGGGCAGAATAATTAGCTAATGACGGGGCGTGGCTATAAGCCGAAATGGCCAAGACCACTCCCCTTCACTTACAACTCTCTTTCAGTAGACCCTGCTGCCATAATGGGTGAGCATGGTGACCTTATGACTCCTGAGTGAACCATAACTCACAGTTCATACTTAACTCATGGTTTGCTTTAAACACAAAGAAACAAAGCCCTCATAGTAAGTGGCCCATCACTTAGCAGGCATAATAAAGGTTGAAGCAGGAGGATCATAAATTTGAGGCCAAGCTGGGCTACCTGAGACCCCATGGCAGATTTTTTTATGTTAATGGGCTGATTTAATCTATCTACTTTGATATGTCAGTTTTTTTATTTTATGTGTATGGGTGTTTTGCTTCATGAGTACCACATGTTTGTCTAGTGCCCAAGGAGGCCAAAAGAGGGCATCGGATTCCCTTGAACTAGAATTACACATGACTGTGAGCTACCATTTGGATGCTAAGATTCAAACCCAGGGTGCTCTGTAGAAACAGCAAATTCTCTTAACCACTGAACCATCTCTCCCGCCTGCCATTCTGATCTTACCTCACATTAAAAAGTCGCAAGACAGCTGCTAAGATGGGCCTTAGACTATTCACGTCTTCCATTGCCAAGGCGACGGCTTAGCTCTCAAAAGCACTGAACAGTAAGAGCCACACAATTGCGTCCGTGTTTTATAATTAATGGCTGGCACTAAGTTTTGACTTCCAGGTTTCATTCTGGCGGGCTTTCTGAACAGTTGGGAGGTTTCATGGCTTGCATGAGTTGTGAGAGCCCAATTGCCTGCATTGCATCGTGCTGAACCGTCGGTGCACATGGCAGTGTAGAGCTTGGACTTCCATACTAAGAGACTCCCCGCCCTCCTCGAAACTTCTGTCTTGCAGTTTCTTCTCCCTCTTCACTTTGTAAAATATCTTGACGTGTGTGTTCTTGTCATTCTTCCCACCCTTAGGAATTCTTTGATCACGTGAAGAAGCTGTGGGACGATGAGGGGGTGAAGGCCTGCTTTGAGAGATCCAACGAGTACCAGCTGATCGACTGTGCACAATAGTAAGTTGCTTTCCTGGACAGGCCTCTGTGGAACTTGATTGCATTCTTGGCTGTGCTGCCCTCGCTGGGACTCCGAGGCTTCCTAAAGTAGGGAGCAAGTGTAGCTTTTGATTCCCAAAGTTAGCTTTCTAAAAGAGGAGTGTCCAGTAACATTGTTTCTAAAGGAGGTGTGTTCAGTAACATTGTTTCTAAAAGAGGAGTGTTCAGTAACATTGTTTCTAAAGGAGGTGTGTTCAGTAACATTGTTTCTAAAAGAGGAGTGTCCAGTAACATTGTTTCTAAAGGAAGTGTGTTCAGTAACATTGTTTCTAAAGGAAGTGTGTTCAGTAACATTGTTTCTAAAGGAAATATGTTCAGTAACATTGTTTCTAAAGGAGGTATGTTTATAACATTGTTTCTAAAGGAAGCATGTTCAGTAACATTGTTTCCTGAAAGTATCAAAATAACTTTCATTCACTTTGTCCTGACCATTTCTTTTTTTTTCCTTTATTGATATTTATTGAGCTCTACATTTTCTCTGCTCCCCTCCCTGTCTCTCCCCTCCCCCCTTCACCCCTTCCCCAATGTCCCTATGCTCCCAATTTACTCAGGAGATCTTGTCTTTTTCTACTTTCTACTTCCCATGTAGATTATATCTATGTAAGTCTCTCTTAGTGTCCGCATTGTTGTCTAAGTTCTCTGGGATTGTGGTTTGTAGGCCGGCTTTCTTTGCTTTATGTTTAAAAACCATCTATGGGTGAGTACATGTGATAATTATCTTTCTGTGTCTGGGTTACCTTGCTCAAAATAATGTTTTCTAGTTCCATCCATTTTCCTGCAAAATTCAAGCTGTCATTATTTTTTTCTGCTGTGTGGTACGCCATTGTGTAAATGTACCACATTTTCTTTATCCATTCTTCGGTAGAGGGGTGTCCTGACCATTTCAATTATCTTCATTTTTTATTGCTACAAAGACTTAAAGGCATGTTTCTAAATTATAATGTACCTAAATATTCATTATTATATTTTAATTTTGAAATAAGACTCCCAAATTAATTTTTTAATATCAAAATTTGTAGTGCTGGAGGGATGGCTCAGTGTCTAGGAGCACTGCCACTGGAACTTTCTCTGTGGAGGTCAAGCTCACAGTAAAGCTGTTACTGTATGAGAAAAATTAAAATAATTGTTTTCAGAACTGTGGTAAAGGCCTGGCTCTTAAAGCATATGGTCATCCTTATGTTTATTACGAAGTTGAGGCAGGAGGATCATGAGTTTGAGGTCTTACCTACATTATATAACTTCTGTTAACCTACAAGGCAAAGCAGGAAATGCCAGCCACTGGGATCTCTAGCATAGCTCATGATCACAATGAAATTCACATATGTCTGTGTAATCAGAGACTGCTCATTCATTTCCCAGATACCCAGACCCAAATAACCACACAAAACTATATTAAATACAACACTGTTTATTTGGCCAATAGCTTAGGCATATTCCTAGCTAGCTCTTATATCTTAAATTAACCCATTTCTACTAATCTGTATATTGGCCACAAGGCTGTGGCTTACCAGTGCAGGCATGTTACTGCTTCAGCAGCTACATGGTGTCTCTCTGACTCTGTCTACTCTGTGTGTGTGTGTGTGTGTGCGTGCGTGCGTGCGTGCGTGTGTGTGTGCTTGAATTTCCCAACTGGCTTTACTCTGCTAAACCATTAGCCAAGACAGCTTTATTCATTATCCAATAAAAGCAACACATACAGAAGGGCATCCTATGTCATGTCTACACTGGAAGTTGGCATGCAGTATGTTTTGTCATTCCATGTAAGTGTCCTTAGAGACATGATATTGCCACTTATTGTCACATAAGAAATTTCTTTTTTCTTTTTCTTCTTCCAGTTTCTTGAGACAGGGTTTCTCTGTATATCTCTGGCTATGCAGGAACTAACTCAGTAGACCAGGCTAGCCTCTAACTCACAGAAATATGCCTGCCTCCCAAGCTGGAATTAAAGACAAATGCCTCCACCACCCAGACAGAATTTAAAATGCAAATCTAATTTTTGTGTCAGTGGAGTGAAGAACTAATGATTTAGCTTCAAGTAGAATGCACAAAAATAAATCTTTTTTATTTGTTTATTTGTGTGACTCGAGTTTGGCAGTGGGCAGACCAGGAATCAGATGATATAATAGCTCAGCCACCACCTGCTGCTTGGGACTTGGGGCAAAGGAAAACAGTGGCACCTAGTTCCCTGGAGTTGTGATAGAACAAATAAGTTAGATACCAAACCCCCCACGGAATAGCACCTGGCACACAGTTGACCCCTTGATAAGTATTCTTGCTAGCATGTGACTGAAACCCTTAGGTCCAGAGAGGTAGACTGAGGCAGCCCAGAATCAGTTCCCAATGCTAGACATAACCACTGGAAGAGATTTCTGATTTCTTTCTTGACTTCTAGCCTTGCAAACTTCAGAAAGCCATGAATAAAAAGTGCCTCGTGAACAAGGCTCCTGGCTTCACACCAAGAAAGACCCCTTTCAGGCTTGGTAGCAATAAAAGCCCAACTTTTCTAACCTCGCACCTGGCCAAGTCACAGGAAGCTGCCACCTTGGAGACTCGTGAACCCAGCTCTTCATAACTCCCCCTGCGGCGCCATCTTATCCTTACCTTGTGAGAATCACACTGGCTCAATTTGTCTCCTAACATCTTGTTTTCCATCTATGCTCAGTTTCTAGGACTAAGGGAATAGAGGAATGGTTCACATGTGGGTCGAGACCCCTTGGGGGTGGGGAGAGCTCGGATGACCCTTTCACAGGGGTCACCTAAGACCATCGAAAAACACCAGTCTTTACATCATGATTCATAACAGTAGCAAATTTACAGCTAGGAAGTAGCAACAAAGAAAGCTTTATGGTTGGGGCTCACCACAATGTGAGGAACTGTATTAAAGGGTCACAGCATTAGAAAAGTTGAGAGCTAGAGTTTTCAGGGGGGGAAACATATTATTTCTATAAATTTGATGAACCAATACATAGCTGCCAGAGTTTTTTTTTAAGTTGCTAAGTAAATGTTAGAAAAATGTAAGCTGTGACCATCTCCCATCACTGTCACTTCCTAAAAGAAAGGACACACACATGCACCACATGGGCAGAGGGATAGAACCATGATCCTGTGCTGTTTGCCCATTCATGAGACTTTGATCTTCTCCAGTCAACTTGGCATTCCTGTAGGAAGGAAGCCTTTGGCAGTCTTGTATGTGACAGAGTCAGGTATCACTGATGACATTAGATAGTTCATCACTGTACAAACATCATAGGGCATGAAGAGCCTCTGACAGCTAGAGACACAGAGAAGTGTTTACTGGCCTACTCTTTCGAGAACTTTGATGAGTAAAACAACACACAACTAAGTCACACACACACACACACACAAAGAAGAATTGATTTAATCAAGAGACAAAATAGGGACTAAAGATGGCTCCAAGGCTGAGTGCTTCCTGATCTTCCAGCACCCAGGTAGTCCACAACCACCTGAAACTACAGATCCGAGGAACCCAGTGCCCTCTGTTGACCCTAGCGGACACCCACACATACATGGTGTACACACACATACAGATTCACACATATACACACACAAAAATATCTATCCTACTTTTTAAAAAAGAGATAAGGTAAACATCAGATTGTGGGGCAGCTGCTGTCAAAACCCAGCAATCTAGTTTCTGGTCCACTCTTTTTTCTACGAGTGGGAGGAACATACTCTGAAATCACAATAGGAAGTCCAGCATGGCAAATATTACACTGATAACACAGTCACTCCCTCACCTTATCAAGTGTGATGTGCCGCGTGTGACTCATGGCTGTACTTTATCTGGCCAGCAGCCCAGTGTGTGGTATATACCAGCATCACTACAAACGCCAAGAAATGTACTGTGCTGCATTCCAACAGCTGTAAAGACTGGGAAGCAGGATCATTCTGCTCCGTATAGTCTTAGAGACCGCCAAGGATACTTCAGTCCAGCGAATATGGAGGTTTCCTGTGCGACACGGGCTCATAACTGAATTAACAAAGCAAGAGCGCCATACTCCACGTGCTACTGATTGGAGATACTGACCCTCGATTCCTTCCCAAGTCCTTACCACACCCTAGGTTCTCACACACTGCAGCTTCCTCTTGCAGATGCTCAGGATCTTGACGTAGTTTCTTTTTTTCCTCATCTAGACTGCTAGGCGAAGTTCTGACTAATGTCTCGGGTGACTCTGAGTCACCCAGGTGCTATGTTGCTCAGCACTTCTGCACTTTGAACGCTGGTGCTCGTTAGGACTCATTTTTCTGTGCATAACTCTCAGAACCAACTGGGGAAGAGTTGTTCAGTGATGCTGAAATTGTCTTAGGGTCTTAAGAGACTGAGTTGCCCACTAAGATCTAAGAAGAGGCCAGGCCTGGTGGTGCCAGCTTGTAATTCCTGCTACTCAGGAGGTCTAGACAAGAAGATAGCAAGTTCAAGGCCTTTTCTGGACTTGTAGAGTGAACTCAAGGACAGCTTGATCAGCTTAATGAGAATCTAGCTCAAAACAGAGCTGTAATTTTAGTTTTAGTTCAGTGGTTACCTAGCATGCAGGAGACCCTAGGTTTAACTTTCAATACCAGAAAAAGTGACAGCATGAGAATCTAGCAGTCCATAAAAGATTGTTTGTTGTCCCCAGGCATTCACTCTTAGATATATGCCCAAGAGAATTATAGACATGAATCCATACAAACAAGTGTTCATAGCAACCTTACCCATAATAGCCAAAATAAGAAACAACCCTAGTGCCCATCAACACAGATAGATATGCAGTGTCTTTGCTGTAGAATGTATTCAGCAACAGAAGAGAAAGGCAGAGCTAATGCACAAGTAGGAAATTAACAGACCTGGAAAACACCATGCTAAGTGATGGAAGCCAACCCCAAAGAGTCACAAATAAATGATCCATGCATATAAAATGCCTATGAATAGGCTAGAGATGGCTCAGAGGTTAAGAGCACTGGCTGCTCCAGACAGAGGTCCTGAGTTTACTTCCCAGTAACTACATAGTCGCTCTCAACCATCTATAATGAGATCTGGTGCCCTCTTCTGGCATGCAGGCATACATGCAGACAGGACACTGTACATGGTGCATGAATGGTGGATAGATAGATAGATAGATAGATAGATAGATAGATAGATAGATAGATATGTTTAAAATGCCTATAGATGCAGTTAGTTATAATGGTACTGGGGATGGGGAGAGGTATTGAGTGAGACTACTTGGGGTCTTTCTCTCAGGGATGATGTGTGTGTCAGTTACTTCTGTGCTGCTAGACAAAATCCTTGAAAGAAGCAATTTAAGGAAGGATTTGTTTTGGCTCACAGTTTCAGGGGGTTCAGTAATTATGGCCGGTAGGGCATAGTGGTGCAATTCACTCACTGCTTGTCAGACCCGGAGCAGAGGGAGGAATACTAGTGTGCTATTGGCTTTCTCATTTTCTCTCAGCCTGTGTGTTAGTGTTACCCAGTTTTAGGGTGAATTATCACCCCCTCAATTAATTGTCTCTAAAAACACCCAGAAGTGTGCCTCATCAATCTCCTAGGTGATCCTGAATGTATGTATGTGAGATATATATATATATATATATATATATATATATCTCACACATATATGTGTGGGGGCTAAAAAGGAAGGATGCGGGGCAGAAAGAATGCTGGGTATGTGTGTGGGCAGTCACCATGCAGGCCTGATGACAACAGAGCTACAGCTACAAGCTGCTCCTTCAGCTCTCTGAGTCATCAGTTCATAGTGATGTAGCAGAGAAAGGCACTGTACTTGCGAGAACTGCATCTTTGTCCTCAGCCAACCAACATCATGTGCCCCGGAAGCACCCTGGACACTGAAGTCCACCTACAGAGGGAAGGACCTCCGAAGTGTACTACATGGGTACAGTAAACATCTGGAGGCTGTACAGATATGCATTATGCTGTGTGGCACCCAAGGAGCAGAAATTTCCTCAGGTTGCTTCTAGGAGATGTAGGGTTTCTCCAAAGCTGTCTGGGAAGTAGTTTTGAATCAGCAGTACTTATGGGGAGGCCCTGGGTAGGTGGTTTCTCTTGGGGATGATGGCTATATTGGCTACTCTTGAGTATGTCTCTTCCTATTTTCATCCCTTCCACCTTTCCCTTTGCAGACGAGACTCCAAATGGTGTGGAGGAGTGGAGAGATAGGCAGTGCTCAGCCCGGGCCACCTCACATCTGCCCTCTAGTCGATTATTAGAACGCACTCAGCACTATTCCAGTTTGTGGTCACTTCTGTGTCCCTGAGCAGCAGTTCCTGCTTTCAACAACTGGGGGGGGGGCAGAGCGGCGGGATCAGGATTACCACCAAGTTCAAAACTCCCCACTCAGGTACAAATGTCTTTTTAGCACCAAGCCAACTGCAAATAACCAGAGATTATATTTTATTCCAAGTTCCATAGTTCCTGCATTGAAAATTTAAACACAGTCTACTGAATTATCCTCCCAAATGCATTTCCTCTAAGGCCTCATAATAAGTGATTAAGTAACCATGGAAACAGCTATTTTAGGAGAGAGAAAATTGGTCCTTTGAAGATCTCTATAAAATCAGACTTCACTTACTGTAACTTTCAACACCACCCAGTGTGGGCTCCTCTGCTTCGTACCCAACACAACAGCTCATTTAGAAGCATATCCATTTCAATAATTGCCTTGGGAAGACTCTTAGAATACCAAAGAAAGAGAAGAAAGAAATCCACAAGGTCACAAGTCAGGTACCCCTTGTTCTGTGTCCCAGGGCTGTCGGTCCTGGACTGCCAGGTGTTTTCCCAGCCTCACTCAACCATCTCTAACTCGGATTTCAGCTGTATGGCTCACTGCCAAGCCTGGGGAATGCTAAACTTTTAGAATAATCTGGCACCTATGTAATTTCAACTTCAAAGCCCACCTTTGACAGGTTTTAAAACAAAGTAGAATTTAAAAGATATATATTACACAATACCATTGAATTCATCAAAAATGTAACTGTCACCAAGATGTATAAACATATTATTAACTATCCCTTTCACCTTTATTTTTAGATAAATTCATTTCAGACTTATTTTCTAGATCTAAAAACTGGAACTGTCCCTGTGTTTGGGCAGTGGTTGTCTTTTGGTCCAGTTGTTTTATTTTATATTTTTCTTTCTCTTTTGCCATGGAAGTTGATGGAGAAGTGGAAAGAATACAGATGATCGACATCTGAGCAGAAGGCTCTCCACAACCCTTCCCCTCCTTCATTTCTTCTATCATTCTTTGGAAATATTTGCCTTGTAGCTTACAAAATAACTTTTAGTTGATTGGTTTTATTAGCTTTGTGTGGATGTGTTCACATTTATATGTGTAAGTGTGGGCATGCTTGTGCCCGGGCACATGAATGGCCAGAAGACAGCCTTGGGTGTCAATTCTTGCCTTCCACCTTGTTTGAGACAAGGTCTCTTTTTTTTTTCCCTCATTGTGTATACCAGGATAACTAGCTTCAAAGCCTTCTCCCGAATCTGAACTTTTTGAGGTGTGTTACTACATATGATTGTGTGCAGAAAGTGTTGTTAAATGTCTCGACATGATGACTCCCTTACATGGAGAACTCCCGTGGATTCTTATGTCACACG
This sequence comes from Dicrostonyx torquatus, assembly GCA_028555095.1. Taxonomy (NCBI): domain Eukaryota; kingdom Metazoa; phylum Chordata; class Mammalia; order Rodentia; family Cricetidae; genus Dicrostonyx; species Dicrostonyx torquatus. Next base: position 85,891 of record JAQHUG010000091.1, on the reverse strand, counting down.
GTCTGATAGTCATCCTGCCTTTTACACAGTGTGGGTCTTTAGTCCTGCCTCTTCCCAGCGTATTACCAGTTTCTAATGCTCTTTGCCATTTGTTTTGCATTCCTGGAGTTTCACAGTGCTAGATAGTAGGACCTTCGAATTTCATGCAATACAATAAAATAGCTTGAAGTGGCATTGTTTAGTATTCATTAGAAATTAAACTTTTTTGTCACACAGACCCAGGGGCAGAATGCCAATAAAAATGTGGCTGCAGTGACATGGCTAGCGATGAGGGCCAAGGGTCCACCCTCCATCACTCCTGCGCTGCCTGATGTCCCTCTGTTGTCTCTAGTTAATGATTTTTCAAAGCAGGTACTGGTTTTCAGGGCTCATAACAGAGAAAGAAACCAACTGACACCAAGTGCCCAAGTGAGGTGGTGACTTTACTAGGACAAGCGGTCCACAGTGATGTAGGATTTTATCAGAGTAGCATTTTTTGTAGATGTTTACAATCGCAGCCTTTAATCGTTGCAAGTAAGCCAGAGGGTCTCTGTGGCCATTGGGATGGGGGGTTGGGTGGGAGGGAGGAACAAGGTTGAAACTCAATGATTAAAGATGACTTGATTCGTCACTGGGCTCAGTATCCGGTTCTTTCCTACCAGGAGAGAGGCTGTGCAGAAATCTCCTGGCATATGCCCACGATGGGCTACAAATGGGAGAAAATATAGTTTAAATTTGCCTTATAATCCCATGAAATACTTTATGTAAAATTGTGCAGAAATGTGACAAGGAAAACCATCCGGTTTTCTTCTAACTTTTATTCTAAATAGTCAGTAGCAACACTCCACACTCCGTAACATAAACAGAATGTCTGGAAAATAACATTCCTCTCTCACTGAGCTCCACCCCCTTGTGTGGCCCTGAGAGCTGCTGACCTGCAAGGGAAGCCTGGGCCTGAGCCTGACCACAGCTCATCTGCTGCAGGTGGAGCATACACACAATCTGCTTCTCGCCACGTGCTCACACGGGAGCTGGGGTTTTTTGCTGTTGTTGTTTTTAGGGGCTGAGGAAGAAACTGTTCAGTACTAAACAAGTATAAGGCTCCAAGTTCAAGCCCCTAAATCCTTGTGAAAAGCTGAGTGCAGTGCACACTCTGGTGATGCCAGCCCTGGAGTGGGAGCAGAAATGAGAGGATCCTTGGGGCTCACTGGCCAGCCATTCGAGCCTACTTGGCAAGCTGCAGACCAGGGAAACTCGGTCTTAAAAGGATTCAAGATGGATTGCTGTCCTGAGAAATAACCCCAAAAACTGCCGTCTCATCTCCACAAGCATGCACAAACACACATACACATGCATGCACACACATGCATGAGCAAACACACACACATGTGTACACATGCACACATTGCACCAGCACAGACATGAACACATACAGCACACACATACACAAAAGAGCAGAAGCTGACAGTGTGGCTCAGTGGTAGGGTACTTAGTTGGTGACAGTTTGGCTCAGTGGTACTTATTTGGCATTTCTGAAGATTTTGGTTTTACAGATGTAAAGTTTACACAGAAATGAAAAGCTACAACTAAGATGGTTTCTAGACAATAAGGCAGAAGTGTTAGGAGGAAGTGCACCACTGTCTTTGAGAAGCATCCAGGTAAGATGAATTAGTGAATGGGCATATAAACAGACACATGAATTTCAAGTATAAAAAAAATCCAGATGGTTGGGTGTGAGTCTGTAGTCCCAGCAACTCAGAAAGCAGAGACAGGTTGACCTTCATGAGTTTGAAGCCAGACTGGTCTACAGAGTGAGTTCCAGAACAGCTAAGGATACAAAAAGAAACCCTGTCTCAATAAATACATAAAATATGTCTCGAAAAACCAAAAATAAATAAATACATAAAATAACATAGCATAGGTGGATAGATAGATAGATAGATAGATAGATAGATAGATAGATAGATAGATAACCAAAAGCTGGTTGAGGAGGAAAGGTTTTATTCAGCTTACACTTCCATTAACACTGTGCATCATTGAAGGAAGTCAGGACAGGAACTCATGGAGGAGTTCTGCTTACTGGCTTGCTCCTCATGGTTTGCTTAGCCTGCTTTGTTCTAGAACTCAAGACCAACAGCACAGGGATGGCACCCCCTACAATGGACTGGGCCCTCCCCCACCAATAACTAATTAAGAAAATGCCCCACAGGTTTGCCTACAGCCGGATCATATGGAGTCATTTTCTCAACTGAGGCTTCCTTCTCCCCATGACAGTTGGAAATTGACCGTAGTCACTATAAGAGCCAGTAGCCCCATTTCATGAACATCCACATTGATTTTTCCATCAATGATGTTCATAACAACCCAAATGCCCAATAGCTGGTGAAGAGATGAGCAAAATGTTATACAGCCACATCATGATGCAAAGTCTAATAGAGCTATACTTCTAAAAAATGAAGTCTCTTGGCATACTTCAACACAAATGAACCCTGAATTCATTATGTTAAGCCAGGGAAGCCAGACACAAAAGGCCTCATGTTATATAATTTCAGGTACATGAAATGTCCAGGACAAGTTTATCTGTTGAGACAAAATAGACTAAGCAAGCATAAGGCTGAGGTGAGCTGGGAGTTAAGTAGCTTTAGTGGGTACATAGTTCTTTTTTGGGTGATGAAAATGTTCTGAATTATAGGTTTCTAATGCACTTCAAAGTGAGACTGCCAGCCAGGTGAGATGGCATACACCTGAAGCTAATCAGGAGGCTGAGGTAGGAGAACCACCTTAGCCCAACAGTTGGAACCTGGGCTGTTCAACAAGACCATGTTTCAAAAGAAAAATAAGCAGGATGTGGTGGGGCGTGCCTTTATTCCCAGAGGCAGGGAGATGTCTGTGAACTCAAGATCAGCCTGGTCTACGCAGAGTGCCAGGCCACTTCCATAGTGCATAGTGAGACCCTATCTCCAAAAGAGAAAAGACATCCTCATTTCCTGTTGGACTGGCTTGCTAAGTTTTTAACTTTGAGATTACAGGCATCTGATCATTTGAGTTTGCCTGTTTAGGGGACTTTTCCATTTCATATCAAGGGAGCACAAGAGACACCATTAAAAGGTAGCAACAACCACTCAGTAGACACTATGGTAATCCTCACTCCATATGGTAATCCATATGTGAGGCCCGTAACATGTCATGTTTGCCCTATGTATATTTTATCATTCCTTCATCCATTCATAACCACCCCAGCGTTCATCAACTGGTGAAATATTAAACAAGGCATGATATGTCCATAGAATGAAATATACTGTTCAGGCACAAAGAGAATGTGGTCATCTGGGCTGTGGGGAGGGGTGGCTAGTGTAGCTAAGGGTTAGGGAGTGAACTTCACATGGATAAGGCCAGGATCTGGCCCCTAGCACCTCAAAAGATGAACAAATGAGGTTATGCTATGTAGGCTCCTTTCCAATGGAAGTATCTACTGCCTCGGGAACAAGGGAAAGCCGCAATGATACTTTATGTAAGTACTTTCCCTCCTTCCAGGAATGTAGAGCTTTTAGAACGGGTGTTAGGATGGAAGGAAGCTGCTCTTTGAGAATTTCGCATCGAAGAAAGTTGTCCGGGGGAAGGGTTCCCTAGGCTGGCACATGTGCCAGTTATTTAGAATGAAATAACTTTACTATGGACAAGTCCATTGATCACATAATAACAAGGGTCCCTCATCTCAGTGGTTAACATTTGAGAAATAGGTATTATTCTATTACAATAATAAAATGAGATAATGCAGTCTAAACACAGCTCCCATTTGCTTTTAGACTTATGGACTCCCGTTAACTTACGTTCATATGCGATGCCCTTGTTTCACATTCTATTTGATATTAATAAAATTTTAATGCTTGGCATTATTTCTGGGAATAATAAATGTAAGATCCCTAATCTGGCTGCTCGCAGGCAGTAATTGCTAAGGAAGAGACTGCTTAGCTGTGATTTTCTAGTAAGATCTGAGCAGTGACTATATATATATATCTTCTAAGATAGAAAAGACCTGAAAGATCATTTTGCCAAAAAAGGTAATTTTGTATTGTTTTCAGCTGAACATATTTAATGGTGTTTCATATCTCTTAAGAAAGTAGTGTGAAGTTAACATTGACTACAATGAGCTCAGTTTTCCATCCTGGTTCTTTCTAAACTAGGGTGTGACCTGAAAAAAATGAGTGTGGAAACTATCCCTTTGTGTCCTCGGGCAGCTGGTTCTGGTTTGCACAGACATCAAACTCTATGGCTCCTGAAGTTCTTTATGTATTCATAAAATGACCAACGTGTGTGCACAGAACATGTGCACATCTGCCTATATACTAAATCATCCCCAGGGGCCTTGTGATGACTGCAGTGTGTTATGGGGGTAGATGGGACACAGTGCTCTCAGGGAATGAGGACAAAGGAGAAGCCTGTACATGTTCATCACAAACTTGGTTTGTCATTATTACTAAATAAAATAAGAACCATCACTCCAGAGTTGACTAAAACACACTTAGAGACTAGAGCAGATGCCCATCCCCCTCCAGAAATACACACTTCCTCCTCAGAGTTCACAGTATTCCTGGGAAGTCTTCCAGCACATGGGAACTTTGGGGGAATAAAGCTGTAACAGATACAGTCCTGAGCGGCTAAAGGAAAGAACAGAACAGAAATCTTTCACTGAGCCAGAACCAATGAAGCATTGTTGTCAACGGTTCCTTATTTTGGCTCATGAAAATGCACTGAAAATTTCACACTTTGGGTTAGAGTAGGGGAAATTCAATTACTTTTCTGTACTCTTTTTACCCCCTAATCACTTCTGCCATCCACTTTCTCCTGAGAACGCACTGTAACTTACTGGTTAATGCTGCTTTCAACACATTGGTGTTGGAGTAGCCTGGAGGGAATGAGCTCACTTTTTTTCTGGGCCTTGTTCAGGCTTGGCAGCACTACACTGGACTGCACCCCCATTCCTAGCTGGGACCTGGGTTTTATTTATCCCTTCAGAACACTTCCCTGAGCTCTTCCACCTTCCTCACCAAGTTCATTGAGAATGCTTGGCCAGCATCCCTGGGCCTTTCCATGAAAAGAAACTCTAGGGAAAATAAAATACATTGCTTAATGAGCTATTATAAATTACTCAGGTTTGCCAACTATCCATGTCCCCTGTACTGCTACCTAACCTGGAGCTCAATAAGTGTTTGTGGAATACAGGCATGGACTAGAAGATTCCAACTCAGCTCTACCATAAGAAGGTACACATTATCTTTTAAACACACTCTGCCCAGCTGTATATACAGGGAAAAAAACACATGCCAGACTGTTATTGTTTGTTTTCTTATCTCTTAACTCTTAGTTCTTTAGGTTCTTTTAGCTCTTTTGTCTTTGGGGGACGCACCACCCAGCCTCCAAATAAATCACACATGGAGATTTATTATTCCTTAGGAATGTCCAGCCTTACCTTGATTTGTTTCTAGCCAGCTTTCCTTCACTAAAATTATCCCAGCTAAAATGTCCCTCTGGGCTTTATCTTTCTAAACTTCTATATATCTTATTTTAATTCTTACTCCGTGGCAGGGTGGGTGGCTGACCCCTAGTGTCCTCCTCTCCTTGTTCTCTTTCTCCTTCCACTTTCTCTCATATTTCTCCTTCTGTTTATCCTCTCTGCCTGCCAGTCCCACCTATCCTTGCTCCTGCCTAGCTATTGGCCATTCAGCTCTTTATTAGAACCATCAGGTGTTTTAGACAGCAAAGAATCACAGCTTCACAGAGTTAAACAAATGCAGCATAAGCACAAGCAACACATCTTTACATCATTCAGAAAAGTGTTCCACAGCATAACCAAAAGTAACACAGCTTCAGATAATATCTACAACGCCAGTCTAAAACAGACCCTACAGAGCAACACTCAACTGTATAAAGGACAGGGAAGCCTTCCAGATGTGTTGGATGCAGGTATGGATAAGAGCTCCTCAGAGATGACTCCTCAGGCTCTGACTCAAAGAATTAGGTGGACAGATGTGTATGTAAGTGGGAATGGGGGCTGAGGCCAGTCTCTAAAGAGTCCCCAAATGGTCTTACCTCACAAATTATCCTGTGCCGTGGAGCCAGCTATGTGAGAGTCTCAGGAACAGAATAAAAACTTGCTGCAGTAACAGGTGCCTAGGAGGTAGAAGTTTTAGATCATGCTGAGATACAGGGAAGCC
>JAQHUG010000091.1:51945-66398 GCA_028555095.1 Dicrostonyx torquatus | reverse complement strand
TAAGAACCCAGTTTAGGATGCTCACAGATAACTAGATGGTCCCTACAATCCCTAAGGTCAAAGCCATAGCACAGTTATAGGATACTCCCAGAATCCCAAGAGGCAGAAGTGATTATGTCAGGAAGGAATGTTCAACATACACTCCACTGCAGACTCATGCAGTTAAATACCAGGTTCTCCTAAAGTTTTCAGGAAAAACCATGAATAAGGAGTATAATAAAAGTAGGCTTTGAAAATTATTCATATGAGTCTAGAGAGATGACTACGTGGCTAAGAGTACTAGTTACTCTTCAGCAGGACCCTAGAAGATTTCTATATTCACATGGCAACCAGCATGGCTGCCAGATGGCAACCTGGCAGTCCTGGTCATTGTAACTCCAGTCCCGGGAGATCTGACATCCTCTTCTGGCCTCAGCGGGTACCACATGGTGCACCAATAACACATGCAGACAAAATATTGATACACATTCAATAAATCTTATTTAAAAATTTGAAGTTTGTATTGTTGAATAAGTATCTCTGTCAAGTGTTCAACTATCATCCTCCTTTATGGTTTCAGAGTTAACGGGACAGAAATAGGGCCAGGAAACCCCAAGTGCACAGATGTGTTCTTCGGAATGGTTGTCAGTGAGCACACAGAACAAAGCATCCACATTGTTGCAATTATAGTCTTGTCTTTATAAATATGCTTGAGAATAAAATAATCTAGGCATAAAATCATAAAAATCTAATAGTAATTATATTTGATATAATTCATTTGATCATATGTATATTTTCTATAACTTCAGCTTGTTTGTGTAGTAGCTACAAAAAATTACATGAGTAGAAGGAAAAAAAACTAACGCCTCTGAGCGGGAATGTATTACATTTACATTTGTGGTCAGAGTCCTATGGACTGCTCCCTTGGACCTCTTGGGATTCCAGAGGGCTTTGTTTATTTGGCAGCTAAGTTCCTTTTGACTTGACTTCAACTTTTCTTACCCTCACCACTTCTGTTCCAGAGCCTCATCCCTTTAGCTTCTCATATAACATGTGCGGAGTCTAGTTGCTCCCTTGTCCCTCTATGCTATGAGGAGAGAAAACAGAAAAAGACAGGCTGCTAATTAAGCTCCTTGTGATTGCCTAATGAGCCATTTGGTACTTCAGTAACATTCTCCCATTGGAGTTTTCTGGTCCATTGGACCCCAAAATTACACCACAAAAATCCAAGTATATTCACTGAATGCCTAGAGTTCTGCTCTGTTACTTATAAACGTTCCAGGAGGCTTTGTCATTGATTGGTACAGAGAGTGAGAGCATTGGTATACCAAGTGATAGCAAGTCAGTTTCCAGAAGACGCCAGTGTTAGCCCACTCCCCTACCACCTCCTTGTTGGCCTGCCTTGCAGAGCTGAGGTTGGGGGTGACATCAGGGCCTCAGACTGGGCAAGCACACGCCACTAAGCTGCATCATCTGAGTTACCCATTTAGTCTGGCAGCATCGTTGTGACTGGTACTTTCATGTGCTAGCATCGTGAAATTGGTGCGGATTTTTGTTCTTTCTAGGTGGTTACGGACCATTTCTATCATCTTGTTCTTGAACAAACAAGATATGCTGGCAGAAAAAGTCTTGGCAGGGAAATCCAAAATTGAAGACTATTTCCCAGAGTATGCCAATTATACTGTCCCCGAAGATGGTAAGATTTCAAAACACAGTTTCTCTTGCAACTGCAGGAGCCAACTGTTCTTTTCTCGTAGTTCTATAAACTGCAAATCAGAGATGTCTGGTGAATCTAAGAAACTGCCTCAGTTTAAAACATCCTCTCTATGCGCCCCCAAAGTACTAGGGTATGGGATTAGTAGCCTTATCCAAAATGCTCAGGACCACAAGTGTCGAGCTTAGAATTTTTTGAATTTTGGAATGTTTGCTTATCTAGGAAATGTGACTCTATTTCATTAAAGTCAAAACTTTCTGAATGTTGGAATATATTTCTTTGTACCTCAAACATATAGCCAGAGGGTATTGATTGACCTGTGGCATGAGCCATTGTGGAAGTTTCTATCTGTGGTCTGACGTCAGTACATGAAGGTTAGCAGATGTGGGATAGTTGAGATTTAATTTATTCAGAATAGGGATGCTTAGTCAGTCCAATGTCCTACTTGGGATTTTCCTTGTAAATGGGTCAGAGCTTGATTTTCTGGTAAAGATGGGCCATGTAAGGAAAGACTGTTTGGGGGTGTGACTATGTCATACTAGGTAAGTTCTCTCATACCACCAGGTGGGTCTTTGGTGAAATTCCATTTTTAATTTCAACAGCAACACCAGATGCGGGAGAAGATCCCAAAGTTACGAGAGCCAAGTTCTTTATCCGAGATCTGTTTTTGGTAAGTAATTGTGTTGCCATTGTGTTGTCTACCACCCTACAGTTACCTCGCTCTCTGAAGTTTGCTGATTAGCACCAAGCTACACATCTATAACATGTACACAGAGGACATAGCTCAGACCCATTCAGGCTCCATGACTGTAGCTTCAGTCTCTGTGATCCCCTATGAGCCCTGCTTAGTTGGTTCTGTGGGCCGTGTTCTTATCATCTTCTCCACCCCTCTGACTCCTACAGTCCTTCCTCCCCTTCTTCTGTGGGGTTTCCCGAGATCTGATTGGCTTGGGTGTCTGTATCTGCTCCCATCAGTTGCTGGATGAAGTCTCTGTGATGACTATTGGGCTAGCTACCAATCTACAACTGCAGTAGAATATGATTAAGGATCATTCCATTGACATCATGTTTTAAATCTATATTTTATATAAAATATGTATTACATATTAAATATATTATATATTAATATATACTTTGTAAATACATACATTATATATATATCCTGTTAGGTCATTAGAAACACTTTTTTTAACACTTTTTTTTTTTTTGGTTTTTCGAGATAGGGTTTCTCTGTAGCTTTGAAACCGCCTGTCCTTGAACTAGCTCTTGCAAACCAGGCTGGCCTTGAACTCACAGATCCGCCTGCCTCTGCCTCTCAAGTGCTGGGATTAAAGGTGTGCACCACCACCGCCCAGTTTAGAAACATATTTTTTAAATCCATAAAATGCTATGGTAACACGAACTAAAAGTTAGCCAACCATGCAAATGTTGGACATTTAAATGAAGATTTGAAAAAATCTATGCCCTCACAAATGCACACTCAAGCCTTGGACAAACCTTGACTTCCCTGACAGAGAACAAACCCTAGCTTGGGTCCAGAGGCGACAACACACATCTTGGCTTGGCACACGGCAGTGGGAGCCTTTAGAAGTTAAGAGTTAAAACTCTCAGCTTCAGGGTAGAGGCACCAGGCAGGCTGCAGAGCTAGAGTTCAGCACTTGCTCCATCTGCGCAGAAGCTGTTCTGGCATGAAATAATGACTTCAGTCATTCAGGCCCCAAGGAGGCTAAAGGAAAACATGGAAGGGGGTGTGTGAAGTGAACAGACTTCCTTCTGGGTGTGGGGCTGGGGGGAGAAGTCTGCTGTGACAGGGCCACGTGCATGGTGAGCACTTAGCTGAAGGTTAAGCCATTGACGTCGCTGAGTGAGGACGACACTGAGCATGATCTTCTGTCACACAGCCTCCTCCCACCTGGAGATGGCAGGAGCCATCCCAGGGGAAACTTAGGACCAGGTAACCAGGAGAAGAGTCAGACAATCACCCCACAAGGTCCCACCAGTCACTGTACGCTGTCCTTTGAAATCAACGGTGAATACAAGCTCAAAAAAAACTAGCTCCCAGAGCCTTAAAGTCTTTAAAATTGATCATAGTAGCTAAGAGATTGATACTGATGTTCTGGGGTGACAGGGATGCACCACCATAGCCAGTTTTGTGGGATGCTGGTAATAAGCCTCATTAGCATGATAGGCAAGCCCTGTGTCAACTGAGCACTACCTCTGTCTTAACGCTCAGAATTGCAACGGTCTTGTATCCCTTAGGCTTTGTACCCATGTTTGACAGACACATTTGAGAGTTCATACCTTGGGCATCCTCTCCTCAAGCTTCAGGAGTGGTCACACAGAACTATCCATATCTTCTTTACCTTTATTGTTATTTTCTGAAACAATATCTTGCCATGTAGCTTTATCTGGTCTAGAACTGGCTACTTAGCCCAGGCTGGCCTCAGACTTTCCGTTGATTTCCCATGCTTCCTGAGTGCTAAGGTTACAGACATAGCTACCATTCCTGGCTTGCCTAGTTCAACTGATAAACTCATTTCTTTTTTTAATGGAAATTAATGAATAAATCGAGTTCAATGAGAGATCTAGACAGGTTTGAAAAGTCAATCTGATAATGACTTACTCCCTAAATGTATGTAGCCCCAAATAGGGGCAAACCAATCAATTACAGAAGAAAACTTGTTTCTATCCCTTCTGAACATACTTGTTCCGTACATACTTGCCAAATATCCCCACCTGGTGCTTCAGAGCCAAAAGACATTCATTTCAATGCCCTTAAGCTTAAAAATGAAAAGCTGGGCTAAAGCTATAGCTCATTGGTAGAATACTTTGCCTACCTTGCAATGATTGAGGTTTTGGGTTCCATCCCCAAACACACTCACAAGAGAAGCTAACATCCCTTCTGACCCCTCTCAGGAATTTCATAACCAGATGAACATTTCCTCAAGACCCTTGATGTGGTCCTAAGAGCTCCCTAAAGGCTGTGTTCCAAGATGCTTTGCAGACAAAAGATGTTGGACAGGAGCCCCTGGGATCTTCCAGGGGCCACCTGTAGCTAGAAAGTATGCATGAGGGCTGGAGAGATGGCTCAGAGGTTAAGAGCACTGCCTGCTCTTCCAGAGGTCCTGAGTTCAATTCCCAGCAACCACATGGTGGCTCACAACCATCTGTAATGAGATCTGGTGCCCTCTTCTGGCCTGCAGGCGTACACGGAGTACAGAAAAAGAAAGTATGTATGATTCTGCTGGGGCTTTGGGGGCTGCCAAAGTGACATCCCGTAGACTAGCATCTCACAGACTAGAGGCCTAGCCAATGGAAATGCTTCCTCAGAGCTCCAGATGCTGAAGTTTGAAGTCAGGCGCTAAAAAAGGACCTGATCCTGAGGGTGTTCTTCTCGGCTCATGGATAGCATCCCCACTTTGTGTCCCCATGATCAGCATCTCCATGTCTGTGTCCTGACCTCCTTACAGGGACACCTTACAGGACAGCTGTGTTGGACTCAAGCTCAAGCTAAAGACTTTATTTAACCATAATTGTCTCTTCAAAGATCTTGTCATATCATATCATAAAGATATGCAGACATATCCTGAGGCCCTGGAGAGTTCAGATCCAACACAGAAGTTAGGAGATACAATTCAGCCCTACCTTTCCCTAGTCTGTCCCAGGTAGCTTTGCAGATGGACCATGTTCAACCTTGTGCTTTCCACTGTTGACAGCAAAGAACTTTTCTCCAACACACACACACACACACACACACTCACTCACTCACTCAGCAACAATCCACTGCCAGCTAGATCACCTGTGTGGAGAATGCATAACTGAGATACAACCCCATCACATGTGGATACTTAAATTAGCTGCATCGGGTGGCACAGGAGTTGCATGGTGAGGCAGGAAGATGGCTATAGTTCTGGAGTTCGAGGTTGGTGTGGGCAGTATTGCAAGACCCTTCCACAAAGTAAATATAAATGAATTAAAACTAAGAGACAAGCTCCTGCCCCCTACCTCAATGGCATGCACTAGTTGCCATAACTACTGCATATACAGGCTGAATATATTTCTGCTAACAGACTTCTGTCCACCGGAGCAACATAGACAAACATAGACAGATGCTGGAAATTTCTATTCTGGAAATCTTGGCCTGTCTTGCCCTCTCCAAAGCCCGCCTCAGCTCAGATTCAGTGGCTGAGGGAACTTTAACTCTCTCCTGGGGCATGCTTGGTACCTTAGCAGTTTGGGGAAGCCAGTCGGCCCAAGTCCTCTCTAGCCCCTCTATAATGCCCTTAAGCTGTCCTCCCATTTGATGGCACTGGGCCCTGTTGTCCTGAGCACAACCTTTTTCTCCACAGAGGATCAGCACAGCCACAGGCGATGGCAAACATTACTGCTACCCCCACTTCACCTGCGCCGTGGACACGGAGAACATCCGCAGAGTGTTCAACGACTGTCGTGACATCATCCAGAGGATGCACCTGAAGCAGTACGAACTCTTGTGAGGACTGCCTTCCCCTCCTCCTCACTGCCGCCTCTCCTCCCTCTTGGCCACCCCAGGAGGCGGTGTATCTCCCCAGCCTGCGTGTCTGTCCACCCCGAGCCATGGTAAGGCATAGTGAGTGTTTTAGTGTCACGGGGCTGCCATCTGTCCTGTCCTAGGTATGCCTACGTGTGACTACCAAGCCTCTGGCTACCTCTGTCCCCCAGGTTTGGTTTCTGTAGCTTTTGTTTTTCACTGGACTACACAGCCTCCCACCACCAATCTGTATCACTGCAAAGCCACCAACTCTCACGTGAGTGATGCTGCAGTGACCTGTCTGAGTGGGAACCTATCCATTCTTTGATTGATTGATCGATGGGCTGACTCATCAAAGGCAGCGTGGTAAATGGGAGAAATACCATTGTTTCAAACTATCAAGCATGATCACCACGGACTGCGGCTCTTTCTGGCTAGCAGGTAGCTGCCCCTTCTGATCTGCACTGGCCCAATGCTTAGAGTAGACCCGAGCCAGCCACAGAGCAAGAGGAATTCTTTCCAGCCATGGTTGCAGTGGCTGTAAGCCGCGGGCATTTGGAGTAGAGGGCTTCTTGGAGCCTCTTTCATTTAGGCAGAAAAGCTGCCCCATGCACTACTGCAAACTGTGTCCTGTCTATACATGACGGTGTCCTCTACACCTTCCTGATAGCTGGGCATGGTCTTTCCTAGTTTCTCTTTGTTGTTGCTTTATGAGACTGTACAGACCATAAAATGTAATACTCTTTTGTATGACTCCTAATGAAACCTCCTTGCTAGAGTTCTGTGCCTTGGTGATGGCCCCACCTGTAAGGAAATGCGTCCCAGCTGTGCCAAGCAGCTTGCGGTCCACACAACCTGCTGCATACACAGTGGGGAATCGGTGGGATCTGTTCATCTTAGGATATTTTTTATCAGGTTGGTATTTATGGACGATTGTTGATCTCAGAATCATCTACTTGACCAGCAGTGCCATCCCAACACTGGAGCTGTCGCAGCCGCCTGCTTTTACTGCTCTCAATCTCAGCTGCTGCAAACACTGGGACGACCTGATTCCAAGGCATAAATTAGAAACTACTGAGGGTTTTCTCTCCCCCTCCTCCCGCTCCCACACACAGATGAAATGTTTCTGATGACTCCTTCAGGTTCCCTAGGCAGGAGCAGGCCTACCATCCCTTAGTTAAGTTCTATATACAGTCCCATCTTACAAGAAACAGGTGGTCAGAGGAAAGCAGTGTCAATGTTGTAGCAGAGTGAGGGCAGGAAGGACAGCACCTTCTGAAGATGAAATACTACAAAGCTACTTACTTAGTATCTCTCTATCTGCATTGCTAGGGAGGAGCCCAGCACCTGTGCATGCTAGGCAAGCCCCTCTACTGCGAATCCTTATCCACAGCCATACATAACGCCAGCCCCACAAAAACCTTTGTTTTAAAGACAGAATACATGGCTGCTCCCCACATGCGTGAGATCTGCAGCCGCGACCTCGAGTTACGTACGGCAGGACGCCTAGAACACAGCAGCAGCTGCGTCAGGGCACTGTTGACGCTGCCTACGGCCAAGGCTTTGGGAATAGTTCTCTTAGGCTTAGAGTTTTCTGTAAAGATGTCCTAGGTTAAATTTTCAACAGTACAAACACACAGGAGTGACAGCCTGTGTTACTTTACTTATTCATCTACTTATTGTTGTCTCAAGTTTATTCCATTTAAGTCAGCATTGCGTAATGCTTTGTAAACTCATCGTGGCTGAGATGCTCTTCTGGGAAAAGATAGCAGCCTCAGTCGCTACAGCACGCTCCTCGGCTCCTCGCCACTGTCTGTGCCACTCTCCACTGCTGCACAAACTTCCAGTTGAGCCCACACATGACAGGAAAGTGACTTTCAGTTCCCCTGCACGTTCAAAGCGAGAAGAAAAGCACACACACACACACACACACACACACACACACGTGAAGTTTTATACCACTGTGTGCATTATCACTTAACAGTTCCCTGTTACTAGAGAGCTATTTAAAAGTGTCCTAGGGGCTGAATGTATAGCTCTGATAGAGCACACACTTAGCATGCAGAAGCCCTGAGCTCAATTAGAATAAAAGAAATATAAATAAATAAAATTCGATCATTATAAAGATCCAGACTCCTTTAGGAAAAAAGAATATGCTTTATTTTCAAATTCAAACATCCAGGTCCTCCATTTTTGAAGTTTGAATCATCAACAGGCATTGAATTCAGATGTGACAACAGTGTCCTCAAGAGAAAATTACACTTACCTAAAAATCTGATTCCATCAGCACAGAAACGGGAGCCTATAACAAACAAGTTCCTGCATACTGAATCTGTACTTTTGAGCATACAACTTCATGATCTATAAGAAATTGAGAGCCACTGCAGAGAGGGACAGAAAATCCAACTTTTAGGTACACACGTAGCCTCCAGTGTGCCCCAAGACTGCTGGTGGGTCCTTTCTGGGGAAGCAAGGGCTGTGTGTTGTGCATGCGAGTGACAGTGTCCATAACATTTACATACTATACAGATGCAACCCTTGATTCTACATAGATTTGATAAAACAAAAAGACAAACTTGTAGAGTACATGTTCCATTTTCATAGCATGAGAACGGGACAGGCAGCTGTTTATTCTGCAGCCACTGGCATGATGATTTGGAATTCCCACAGTGTGCACAAGGACAATCAACATTTGCTCTCCTCTGGGGCTCACATACGCCCCACCAGAAGTCTATGTCTTTGGTGTTGGTTTATATTACCAGATGCAACCGTCACCGGCTCATCATCTTCTCTTGTGCATTTTGCACAGTTTCCAGCGAGACAGAGGAGACGAGGGCAAGCGTTCAAAGTGAGCTAAGATGAGGAGCACAAGGAAGCTAGCTGCTGCGCCATAGGTGGTCAGCACCCTGTCCTCAAATGGGAGGTAGCACTTGGAGAGAGCATAGTCTCTGGATGTCAGACTTCCCTGGGAAGAAACAGAAAGTTGATGAGTGAGTCCCAGGCACAGCAATCTGGCTTAAAGGCTGTCTTCTAGGCCCCCTCAGGTGGATTTGGGAGAGAAGGACCAAGGGGCTTTGGGCATAACAAGTCACCACCGGCCACAGAGGTGCTAGCAAAAGAAAGACACCAAAGCTCTGCTGGCCCGGGGAGAAGGTCACATAGTAGAGTAGCCCTGAAGGGAGACCGAGAGGCATCAGTCCCAGAGGAACAAGAGGACAAGAGTGTCCCTACCACCTGATAGCAGAGCAGTCACTGTCGCCCAGAAGTACCCCTGCATCTCCACAATTTGCAATGTGGAATCAAGGCAGCAAATGTTTTCACTTACTTGAACTTGAAAACACACGGGGCCCCCACCTTTTTTCTAGCTAGAACTATAGAGCAGCAGCATGAGACTGAGTGCAAGACCCAATGGTTACAAAGGAGGTGTTTCACTGAGTCAACACCTTTCCCCATCTTGGATATTCTGTAGCACTGTGCGCCTGGCACACTTAGACAATGAGAGATGACAAGTCTACTAATGTATAGACACTGTTTCCTTGGAAACAAACTGGCACTTGTTGAACTTCACCTCTGCTCTTGAGATAAAATTCTGGCAGATGCTCCTCAGAGTCCCTCTGAAGCCCTGTTCTGCCTATGTGTCCCAGACAGGTGATTACAGATGGGTGGTGTAAAAAACTCAAGAGTGCAAAGAGGGCGATTGATTTCTGGCTTTTGTATGTTTTCACAGATTGCAGCCATTAAATCGTTGATTACTGTGTTGATTTCAATATTCCAGAAAGCTTTCAGATAAAAATAAAGGTTTACGTTACCATGATGAAGCTGGGGTTGTTTCTGTTCCTCCAACTGAAGGATGGGACGCTCACCTCGAGGACTCCTCCGGGGTGGAGCACCTCGCAGGCACTGTGCGTGTGGCCACTCAAAACCAGGCGAGGCTGGAGCCACCACAGCAGCTGGCAGCCAAGAAGATGCAGGGAGTTAATGCTCAGAGTGGCACTGATACACCCATGGCTTCGCCAGGGTCACTGACAGGGCCATTCATTCCACTCCAATAACGATGATCCTTCATAGGTAGGGCAGGCTGATTTTTCCTCAGATTCCTTATTCCTAGTAAACCTTAGAACCCGCTACTCCTATCACAGACTTGTATATTATTACTTTATTTTTATAAATTTGTTTCATAAATATTTTCCACAAATATATTTATATTTAAAATATAAATTTATATTTACATTTAGTATTTATATATTTACATTTTAATATATTTAATATATACATAGATGCTATAGTTTATGTGTATATACATAAATAAGAAAGTACATTTCTAATTAAATCACCCCAAATTAGACTCTAAATTTCTGTTATACTCAATTCATTTAAGTTAACTTAAAAATGTTTAGTGTAAAGATTAGTCGAGAATGTAATTTTAATTGATTACATTGATTAGGAAATAGTGGATCTATCAAAGAAAAAAGGAACAAAGCGATTGAGCTGAAATCTGAAATGGTGTCCAAGCCCTCCCCTTCGTGAAGCTAGTAACCACAAAGGCCCTGTGTGTTCATGCCGCTGTCCCCATGTGACACGGGCTTGAGGTCACATCACCACACACACACACCTTTTGTGAGGCCTCCTGAGAAAGAACGTCGTATTTCTCCTTAAAGGGGACATTCCTTTCCTCTGGAGGAGCGGCATCTTCACCAGAACAGTTAGCATCACTGGCCCGGTAGAGTGGGTAGTGCTGTCCGGGATTAAAGTGGATCAGTGATACTCTCAGAAGCGTGGTTGGCTGGACTTAGCTTCCTCCCCAAGCTCACCTGCAGCAACACGGGGGTGGAAAAGGGGAGCCGCTGCTCACCATCACACTGGCTGGATCCTTGCACCTGCTGATCAGAAGTCACCCTGTTAACCCAGCAAACCCAGTGTTTACCCACGGGGAGAGGGACGGGGAGCTGGGTGACTGACAGCCAGTGCATGACTGTGGCACTTTTGGAAGACACGAGCACAGTGGCCAATGTGTTCCAATGGTCTCCTACCTCTCGGGAGCAATTCAGTTTGCGAGAAATCTCTCTGAGTTGAGCTTCCGCTTCAGAGCAGATGCTACAACCATCCCCTTCCATGGCGACGCTGTTGACCATCACAAAACTGAGGCGGACAGGAGCGGGCAGAAGGTCAGGCCACTGGGCACATGTGTGAACCTCTTTTCCCATTGTCCCCATGGGCACAACATTATACATCCATAGAGTGAGGAAGCAGGCCCAAGAGCAGCTTGATCCTGGCTAAATTGACTATGAGTTAATACTGACAAAACAATAGCATTATATCCAAGATTCAGTAAAGCTGGGCTTATTTCTGTTGCTCCAAATGAAAGAAAAGGACTGACTTGTAATTTGTGGGAAATCCTACATGACAGAAACCAAGGGTCTGACTACCCCTCACACCAGCATCCAGTTAGAAGCATGTCCTTGGGCAAGCTCCTGAGCCTGTGTCTCACCTGTGCACACATAGGGATGACCAGAAAACCTATACCATCACCTGATGGTGAATGGATTAGTTGAAACAATGGGCCGTATGCTCAGAACAGCAAACTCAAAAGTGGACCCAAGAAGCTCAGACACGCAAACACAGCAAGGAAGGAATGCTCAGGACCAAGTGTTGCGTGGTGCTAAAACAGGCTTGGGTAATCCCTAACCAAGATGGTAAAGTCAAGATTGGCTAGCCTCTACCTTTGTCACATTTTAATGGACTCCCATGAAAATAACGCTTTTATGTCCTGTGCAAATAGCACCTGGGTATGGGAAAGGTACTTGTCAGCAAACCGGTTAAAATATAACCAGTTTTTGGTATAGGGAACTGAAGTGGCCTGAAATCTGGCGAGCATGTCAGAAGCACTACAGTTAGGCAGAAGTCACAGAACCCAGTGACATCAGTCCCGTGGTTACAAAGAAAGGGAGGTATTGCTGGAGACTGCCCTGTGCCCGCAGCATGGTTATAAAAGAGGGGTACTGGTGGAAAACACATGCTACTTTCACCGCCAGGTCCTTACAGTGATGGTCTCACTATATCGCCATCAGCAGAGATCTGGAACCACAGAGGAACAGGACTAGAGCAGAGCACAGTCTCGGAAGTTGTACTGGCCAACAACACAGAATGGGTCCAGAGTGCCCCTGCTTATGGCCTTGTGGGGATGTGGGCATCCAATAACCAGACTAAGGGCTAGGCTGCTCTCTTCGAAAGGTCAAGGCTGATGAACTACGAAGTCAGAGAATGCTACAGAATGTGGGACACACTTGGCACCAAGTGCCAGGATATCATACCTATCAGAGTGGCCTTTGTAAAATGGTACAAATACATTTGAATCATGAGAAAGTGCTTCACGATGTACACGGTGGCATGAGCCTATAGTCCCAGCTCAGGAGTTTGCCACAGCATGGACAGCCTAGCAAGACTGTTTGCAAAAGCAAAACAAAAAGAGCCACAAAAGCACCCTGACAACGTGGGTTGCCGAATGTCTAACACTTGGGACAGTGCACAAAATGCCACACCCACCATGAACGGGGTGGAGTCCTAGATTGATTTGTTCATTGTGGCTGGTTCTAAGTTTCCTATCTGTCAATTCCCACAGTGACCATCAAGCAAGCAAGGTAACAAGTAACACAGGACATGGGCCTGACCATATGGCAACCACCTTTGAACAACAATGGATTTGAGTGGGGACCGCAGTTCAGCAGAAGGGTCTCGAGCTCTAGGATCCACCCCAGCACCTCATCTTTTTTTAAAAAAAAAAAAAAGTTTCATAAAAATTCGTAGATAATACTCACTTAACTCCTTTCCAAGAGAAGAGTCTTTCTGAGCTGAACACTTCTTCAAATCGTTTTATTCTGTATTTACTCATCCTGTATCCAATTATAAAAAGAAACCCTTTTCAGGTCAAGCTGTCTTAGCACTGTGAAGTTACCATGAATACGAAAAATAGCTTCCACAATCTGGCATTAATAACTGGTCTCAGGCAATTGAGGCTCAAAGGTCAGGTTCACTGTTTATTGTGGGAGGGGAGTGAATTACTTAGTTCCCTGGGACCTCAGTGGGACAATAAGCAACAGAACATGGAGAAGCTGGTATACAGAAAGGACTTAAAATATCTGGCACAGGCGGGCTGGAGAGATGGCTCAGAGGTTAAGAGCATTGCCTGCTCTTCCAAAGGTCCTGAGTTCAATTCCCAGCAATCACATGGTGGCTTACAACCATCTGTAATGGGGTCTGGTGCCCTTTTCTGGCCTGCAGGCATACAGACAGAATATTGTATACATAATAGATAAACAACTATTTTTTAAAAAATCTGGCACATAAGCGTCATAACACACTAAAGTGTGAGCTAGCAAACGGTGTGTGGACTTATATTCTGACTTCAATAACACTTTGACATGAAGTGTCCATTTTCATCCAGAGGTTGAAGGCAGGAGGATCGCAAGTTTGAGGATCAGACACACACACACACACACAAAAAAAAAAAAAAAAAGCTGGGTGTGGTGACTCCTTCAATCCCATCACTTGGGAGCAGAGGCAGGCAGAGTTTGGGGTCAGCCGGGCCTGCATAGTGAGTTCCAGGACAGCCTGAGCTACACAATGAAACCCTGCCTCAAAAAAATAATAAATAAAAATATTTAATTAACTACATTTTAAGTTAGAGTCTTCTCATGGCACATACAACTCACTCATGCTAGATATCTGTTGAGGGAGGGTGTAAATATGCCAAAAAACATTTTTTTTTAATTCCTTAAGGAGCCTCCATTTCCGAACTTCCATCTTTGAAGAAAAACAAATTTCTGCAGTAAAACACAAATATGGTTTTCCCCAAGTCTTGACAACTTTAAAATACTAATAATAGTTGAGCAAGCGTTCTTGGGGCGCAATTCTTCCGCACAGTACTTACTGATAGTGGAAGCCAATGTCATGATTGCCAATGACCACCTTCAGAGGCACGTGGCTGCCGTGCCTGAACATCTTCTGAAACCGCTGGACATCATCGGCCCAGGCCTGAGGGAACAAGAGCCACAGCTGAGAGCCTCAAACCCTCCTCCCTCCGGCCAAAACAGAATCCTGTTTTGATTGGAGAAGGCAACCCATCTTCCACACCAAGACAAAGTGTATGGTTTGGTTTGATCTTTCGAGATAGGATGTGTGTGTGTGTGTGTGTGTGTGTGTGTGTGTGTGTGTGTGTGTGTGTGTGTGTGTGTGTGTGTGTAGCCCTGGCTG
>JAQHUG010000091.1:30809-45958 GCA_028555095.1 Dicrostonyx torquatus | reverse complement strand
ATTGGATTATGTGATCTTTTGGTGTCCAATTTTTTGTTTGTTTGTTTGTTTTGTTTTTCAAGACAGGGTTTCTCTATAGCTTTGGAGCCTTTCCTGGAACTAGCTCTTGTAGATCAGGCTGGTCTCGAACTCACAGGCCTGCCTCTGCCTCCCGAGTGCTGGGATTAAAGGCGTGTGCCACCACCACCCGGCCTGGTGTCCAATTTTTTGAGTTCTTTGTATATTTTGGAGATCAGCCCTCTTTCTGATGTGGGGTTAGTAAAGATCCCATTCTGTAACGCCCAATTAAAATTAAACACCTCATCCTAACAAGGGATTCTCCTTCCTTTATATACAGCCATTTTTGTATGGACCATGTCTATCCAGAGGTAGTCCTTTGTTCCACTCCTGGACAAATATCCCTGCCCTATCTTCTTTCCACTCAACTTCTTTGTTTCTTTTTCCCCTTTGTTTGTCTTTGTTTCTCATTCCCTGGCCTTTGTCCCTCTGAGACAAATAATCTCCTTTGTGCTGAGAACTTGGATACTTTTTTGATACTTTTCCTTTCACTTCCAACACCCCACATATGCATGCAGGCAAATTACCGATGCACATAAAATTAAAAAAATAAAATTTAAAAAGCCCAGCTTCATCTGTTGATTAGTGTAGCCCTGAGAATATTCCCACTGATTCTCAGTCTTCTTAGTAATAAAGACAAAAACAAAACAAAACAAAAAATGTTGCCGCTATAGTGGTGCGCTCCTGTCATCCCAGCACTAGGAGGAAAAGGCAGGAAGGTCGTGAGTTCAAGGCTAATGAGGACTCCATAGAAAGACTGCCTCCAAAAAGAATTAATTTCTTTTCTTTTTTTTTTAAATTTCTTTATTTAAAATGGAAAGAACCCCTTTTCAAGGGACCGTGATGGGATTAAACTAGATGGTGCTGTGCAGTGACAGCACAGGCACACAGAGGTGCCCTGGTTCTCAGCCTGCACTTCTCCCTCACCCACTCCAGCTCCTGTCTCTGACCTATGACCCCCCCTTCCCTCACCCTATGGTCTGTAAAGAGGGATGTTACATCCTGCTATACAGAAATAAAAGAAGGTTGTTTAGTATTTTAATCAGAGTTAAGTTTTTTTTATAAGACCCCAAATATTCAGTATACATCACTCCTTAATGTTTGTTATTCCAAAGCCAGAGGTAGCTCTGTGGAGAACAGCAAAACAGAAGTGGGACACAGATCGGGAAACTGCCAGAGGGACTGACCTTTGTAAGCCCCAGACAAAGCACAAAACTGTGGCCTCACTCTGGCCTTCTCTAGCTCGTACCTCCATTGGCCAGAACTCTTCCTAGAAAGACCTGGCAGCCCCTCACCCTTCTTTCCCCCTGCCTCTTCCACCCATGCTGGGAACATCACACAGCCTGCCCACTCTGCCGACCTCAGGTCACCCTCACCTGCAGCAGTCTGAGGATACTGCCTCTTGAAAGAATGCTCCCATTTTAGAAAACACCCAAGCTGTGGTGAGGAGAGTTACACTTGGACCTGCAACGTCCCCTGAGGGCTCACATGTGATGGGCTTTGGAAGTGGAAGGACCCTAAGGGTTTGAACATCACCAATGTGCCAAGTCCAGACTGGTTTCACAGTATGATGGCATTATTGGGAGGTGTGACCCCGCTGGAAGGAATAGGTCAGTGAGGGCTTTGTTCTTGGTCCTTTCCGGTGCCTCTTTCTTATTCCTGTCCACAGGGAACTGAGCAGTTCTGCTCTGCTGTCTCCTCCACCATGACACTTTGCCTCACCATGGCCAATAATAGAAGAGCAAATCACTGCCGACCGAGCCCCGCAGTCGTTAACCAAATAAACATTTTCTCCTTTTATCCTATGTCGGGGATTTTGTCTCATTGATGAAAAGCTAAAATAAGGAATGATTGTGGGGTCACCAGTGACCTGCTGGTAAGAGCCCCATCAATGCCTCTGTCACAGTAGCCAACTCCAGTGTCTGCCCACTGAAAGAGTTTTCAAAATGTGGTCCAAGCTGAACCTGTATTCCCAGCCCTTAAAAGACAGATAGCATTGTCACAAAGACTTCACAGTGCATTTCAGCCCAGCCTGGGCTATGGAGTAAGTCTCTGTCTCAATAGCAAACAAAAATATGAAGTCCAGACGAAGGAAGATGGTTCATTTTTGAAAGGAATGAAATCCTGGCATGTGCTACAGCATGGATGAACCCTGAAGGACATCATGCTAAGTGAAATAAGCTAGTCACAGAAAAGAAAATGCTGTGCGGTTCCTCTTAGGCGTTGTCTGCTGTAGCCAGGTTCACAGAGACAGGAAGCACAAGGGTGGCTTCCAGAGACAAAGAGAGAGAACAAAGTGAAGAATTGGTGCTGCGTGGATACGGATGCAGATCAAAAGGAAAACATCTGGAGGTGGATAGTAGTGACGACTGCACAGCAATCCGAAACGAAAAAAGCCACTGTGAGTCCGTGAAAAAACAGATGATAGTAAACGCTATGAATTTTACCTCCATTCAAAATAGAGAACAAGGAAAGCTCGCTGATGCAAACAAAACAGATGAAGCTGGAGCAGGTAAGAGTTGAAGAGGCAAAACCTCACCCATCCTTGGGGAGAGAGGAACACACCTGCCTCGTGCCTCTGGCTACCCAGAGGAGCCAAAAACCCCAATGAGCTCAGATTCATATGCCACCAAGATGAAAGGGAACCCAATGCAGGTATGTATCCTCCTGCCCAGGGGCCACTCCCACATGCCAGAGTCTGTGCGGGTACCTTCCTCACACAGCTGTGAGGTTTCCTGTGCTAACCCAGAGACTGACAAGGAGGCAGGACTCACAGACTCACCAAACTCCCAGAACTAGTCAGCAGCCCAGGCCACACCCTAATTACAGGACTCTGCATATAATATGTACTTAATAACTAGTAGGAGAAAATTCAAAATCTCCCATGCGTCGATAAAAGGAAATGCAGCTGGAGCCGGAAGCTTTTCAGCTGACCCG
This sequence comes from Dicrostonyx torquatus, assembly GCA_028555095.1. Classification (NCBI taxonomy): domain Eukaryota; kingdom Metazoa; phylum Chordata; class Mammalia; order Rodentia; family Cricetidae; genus Dicrostonyx; species Dicrostonyx torquatus. The sequence goes on along the minus strand of JAQHUG010000091.1, from coordinate 42,964 downwards.
TGGAGTCAGGGCCATGCCTTTCTGCCTGTGGAATCTCAGAAGGATTTCCACCTCTTACCTCCGTAATTTGTCCAGCCAGTGGCCTCTTATCTCCCCAAGCAAGTGAGTGTCAGCCAGAAACATGGCTTTCAGTACAGGCTCCTGACTATCGCCATGGGCTGGCGTCTTCACCTCTGGCCAATGGCACCGAAAGATGACGAGGTAATAGATGAAATATTCACAAAACAGAAGCACAGAGATGACAATGACTGCGAGTTTCAGCAGGAACACCCTGCTCGACCGGTGGACATTCTGTCTTCCCAGTCCCCATTTGAAGAGAGCCATGTCTCCTGCCCAGGGGTTGCCAGCAGAAGGAGATCAAGTTCATCAAGAACCGTCCGTGGAAGCCTGAGGAGGGTGATGGAGACAGGCCCAGCCGCGAGCTGTACCTACAGGGAAGAAGGAAAGAAAATCCTCTGAAACTTGATTATGTATGCTTCCACAAAGATGAGTTTGCTCCACAAATTAGTCTTCAAAGTCCAGATGGCCTTCTTTCATATGACCCTGACGTGACAGGGACTTCTCTGAAGGACATTTAGAACGTTTCTGTGTTCATCCTGAATCTTGGGTAACCTTGTATTCTGTAAGCAGGTTTTTGAGATATCCAAGTAGCACTGTTGGTGAAAAAATGCCCTGAGATTGGTTTTGAGGTTCATTCTAGGGGCTCCAGAATCCCTCGGTGTGAGCTCGGGATGGAGTGTGTGAGAAGGATGGTGGCCTGCAGGCCGCGGAGAGCCTGGGCATCAGAGAAGCCACCCTAGGAAGTGAGGCCATGGACAAGAGTGACCAGAGACCCCAAGTGAACTAACAGAGAAAGCCAACAAGAAATGTCTATGCAGCTGGCTTTTAGACATGAATCCGAGACTGTGGGAACACACTCGGCATTGACAATTGTCTCTGTGAGCTCCAGGCCTTAGGACTCCTCACCCCCACAACACAGAAATCAAAGAGCCCAGCTCATTCCACAGTGACGTTCTGTACTGAGCCATAATGCAGAGGATGAAAGACTTTGAAAACCTTATCCACAGGAAAATAAAGAGGCCAGGTGTGGTGATGAACACCTTTCATCCCAGCACTCAGAAGGCACAAGCAGGTGGATCTCTGTGAGTCTGAGGCCAACCTGGTCTACACAGTATGTTCCAGGCCAGCCAGGGCTACAGAGTGAAATCCTGTCTAAACACAAAGAAGAGAGAGAAAACAAGTGAACACATACATGGAACCATTTGTCCAAAGTTAACAAATGGCCGCAGAATTGGGAAATGGAGAAACAAGACACTACAGCTGCAACTCAGGCCAGTGGCCACCTTTAATCCTTTGTGATTGTTCAAAAAGAGACAAGGGATGGGGGATAAAAGGAGAAGGTAAAATGGGTGACCCCGGGGACTTCCTTACTCCTGCCAGGTTCTGTCTGGGTTTTGGTGGAGAACTCAAAATCTTCCACCTGATCTTTTCTCCACGTGCCCAACCACAGAGCCATACCCAGACCCTCATTCCTCTGTTTTCATTTAAATGGCATCATTTATATTAAGTACTTGATTAAAAAGGTCATAGTATAGCAGGTATGCTATATAGTAAGTACACCCTTTCCCCCAAAGAACATCTAAAGCAGCCTTGCCTGCAGTGTGGAATCAGCTTCTCCTCCAGAAAGCTCACAGCATCGTTATCACCAGGTTGCAGGCCACTGTGGTCGCCTGCTCCTTATTCACAGATAATCCTCCACCACTCAGCTTTCTCTACCAAACCACAAGTGTCAAGGGACCAGAATCTCCACAGGCTTTCTCCCCCAGCTAGAGACGCCTCTAAGTGTCAAACAGTAGCATAAATAATGATATAAACTAGGCCAGGATGTGGATGGTGCAAAGAATACAGCTCTCACATCAAAAGGATTAAGGGGTAGCTTATTCTAGAGCCAAAGTTTGTGACCACATACCGCATTCCAATATGGTGGTTTTTTTATCGAAGGTTTTTTTTTTAATAGAAACACAACAAAGAAAATTATAAATCAAGGCATTTTCAAATATATTGGTGGAAGCATCAGGTAGGTGGGTTACTAAAAAGCCAGGACACATCAGCTATCAGGTGCGGATGTGATCTGACGACATTCTCAGTTTTGGAGTTAGCGGAAACCAGGCTGCCTGTCCTTATACGTTCTCTTAGCTATGGTTCTACTGCTGCGAGGAGACACCGCGACCAAGGCAACTCTTACAAAAAAGAAAGCATTTAATTGGGTGGATGTTTACAGTTTCAGAGGATTAATCCATGACCATCGTGGACGAAATAGACAGACATGGTGCTGGAGCAGTAGCTGAGAATCTGCATACCCTGATCAGCAGGCCGAGAGAGACCAGACCTGGCCTGTGGTTCTGAAACCTCAAATCCCACCCCCAGTGACACACCTCCTCCGACAAGGCCACCATTTCTGATCCTTCCCAAACAGTTCCACTAACTGGGGACTAAGCATTCAAATGTGGGGGGGGCATTCTCCCTCAAACCACCGTTTAAAGGGGTTTACCTAAGAGTCACAGGGGACTAAGATAATTTGGCTCTAGCTCTGCAATATTCCAACCGTCCACAATTATTAATCAGACCTATATATTGTTTAATGTAGGGATGACTTCTTTTTTTCCCTAGGAACTTCAACTAACATAAACCAGGGCTGGCCTAGACAACAGGACGAGCAACCACTCTGCTCCTCTCTCCTCCCTGTAACGCCAGTGCTAAGTCAATGCCCACAAAGAGAAAGAATCAGGCTCCATCTGGACATCCCTCTGGCCTGTGTCATGTCAACACCAAGGATGTTGATGTGAGAGCACCTATGTGGCCTTGCCGTGAGTCTCACCTGGCTGACCCTCATCAAAAACCTTTCATTGTTTCCCAACAGGATGAAATTCCAGACGGTAACTTGATCATTGCTCCCCTGCACACACTTCCTTTCACCAGAGAATCCTGTGTGAGCAGTTTTGACGAAGGAGCTATGGGTGTGGCCAAGCTCAGACAGAGCTCAGCCAATCCTGTGAGCCCACTCGGCAGGTCCCACCCACTCTGCTGCAAGAACTAACACGTAAGGCATCAATGCATAGGGAAACTCTCCCTGCCTTCAAATGTCGACCTTCTTTCAATAGAGGAAAATATATGTGATATATGTGTGTGTGTGTGTGTGTGTGTGTGTGTGTGTGCGCGTGCATATATATATGACTCAGATCCATCCAATGAGAGGAGGCTTAGAGGCAAGGGAAGAGGGATAGAGAAAAAGAAGACATAAAAGGACCAGAGAACAAACAAGCAAGCATACAACTGCTACCCCATATTCTCATGAGAAAACCTCAGTACCATGTAAAAATCAGCTCTCCAATATGTGATCATCTGAAGTGGGGCAGGGGGAGCTAGGGTTGGTGGCACATGCTGTAGTTTTAGCACTGTGGAGGCTGAGACAGAAGGATTATTCCAAGGCCAGCCTAGACTGCTTGGTGAAGTCAGCTGGGGATTCAGAGTGAAGAACATACGCTTGGATGACTTCAGACACTAAATTCCTTTTCTTCCTCTACTCAAAACGTCCTGAGTTCCTATTCCCAATGTCATCCACAATATTACAGGCAGAATATGTCCCTGCTTCCTCTAAAATGAGGACAGTCACAAAGAGGGGATGCGAAGGGAAAGGGCTTCATTCTCTCCCTAGAAATAGCATCACCAAGGCCACCATGCCTCTCAAAACAGAAAAGCAGCTGGCAACGGTAGTACCCATAATCCCAGCACTACTCAGGAGGCTGAAGGAACCACAAGTTCAAGGTCAGCCTGAGCAACTTGATCAAAACTATGACTCAAAATAATTTGTAAAGACCTTGGGGTTTCTTCAATATTGAATGTGTGCCTAGTACGCACCAGGCAGGAACCAATCCTAGGTGTGCAGGGCTGTGTGGGCATGCCTGCATGCGTGTGTGTGTGTGTGTGTGTGTGTGTGTGTGTGTGTGTGTGTGTAGAATATATATATCCTCCCAGGCTGGAGAGATGGCTCAGAGGTTAAGAGCATTGCCTGCTCTTCCAAAAGTCCTGAGTTCAATCCCAGCAACCACATGGTGGCTCACAACCATCTGTAATGAAGTCTGGTGCCCTCTTCTGGCCTCCTGACATATACACACAGACAGAATATTGTATACATAATTAATAAATAAATAAAAGAATATATATATCCTCCCTCACCACCTGACACTAAGGACGTAACGACAAAACTACAGCCATGGCGGCTAGTGGAGAGTTAGATTTACTCCTGTGGGGTTTTGATGAGAAGGTTTAAAGGTTGTTAGGTAGGTCTGTATACAGAGCGATTTTTCAGCCATCCCGTGTGTAACTCTACAGAGGAAAATCCAGGCTCGCTCAGCCCTAAGAGGAAATAATGGCAGCCCTCCCTTGCGGCTCTTTGGGAGAAGCTTTCAGAAGGAAATAAGTGGGAAATGGAGGTAAGTTCTTGGTTACTCCACTCAGTTGATCCAAGCGTGTGAGAAGCCATCTTCCTAAAGGTCTGATTTAAATCAGAAGAGAGAGAGAGAGAGCCCCTTGTGACCCCTGCCTGCCCAGCTTGCCAACAGAGCCACCTCACCATTTAAAGAATGCTGCTCCTAGGCTGAGTTGAGTACCAAGGCTCCAAGCTGGCATCTGCATCCCAAAACCAGACTACAGTTAGCTGAAATAGAACAGAAAGTGTGTCTTAGTACTGAATTAGACTTTTTTCCTTTTTTTTTTCCAAACTGATTTTATTTAGTGAACTATCAACAAGAAAACCAACTGTGAAAGTAAAAAGAAAGCTGATTTCTTTATTTATGGTATTCAAGACCCGTTCTTTCTAGGGCTAGCAATGTGGCTCAATGGGGCATACTTTTGATTCCCCACATCGTAATCAAGTTGTCTTGCTTTGGTTTCTAAATAAACACCATAACCATAAGCAACTCTGGGAGGAGAGGGCTTATTTGGTTTACATACCCCAGGTTATTGTCCATTGAGGGAAAACAAGGCAAGAACTCAACCCAACCTGGAAGCAACTGAAACGGAGACCATGGAGGAACACGGACTTTCTAGTCCTGGCTTGTTCGCTTTGCTTTTTTCTACTAGGTGCCCAGGGGTGCCTCAGTGGCCTGGGCCCTCCCTCATCAATCATTAACCAAGAAAATGCCCCCACAGACTTGCCTGCAATCCAATCTGCCCAGGGTGGGAGGGAAGGAGTGGGGAAGGGCGGTAGGAGGGGAAATAGGGGTGGAGAAGTGGAGGGTTGGGATGGTGTTGGTGGCAATTCCTCCTTTGAGATTTCCTCCTCCCAAATATGTCTAGGTTTGTGCCAAGTTGATAAAGAAAAAAAAAAAAACAACTATCACACAAATTATTTTGAATTACGGTATAAAAATGTTTATGTAAAACAAATAGAGACATTGTTCTATGCTACCCAACACAAATGAATTGCCACATCTACAAATGAAAGCAAGATATTTTTCCTTCCCTGACTGATTCTTAATTTCAAAGCTATCATTAAATATTTAAAACCTTCCCCAAAGCAGCACGAAAAGTAATACTTAAATGCACCTCTCCTGCTTGTTTATAACCTTAAATATATTAACACAATCTCAGCAATCGCTATTTCCTTGTGAATATTTGCATCTTAAGTGATCTTTAAAATGATGGTTTTTTTTTAACTGAGGAATAGCTGAGAGAGTCCTACAAGTCAACAACTCTCTCAGTGAATAAATAATCCAGAAAGCTGTTTTATCAGAGATTTAACTTGCTGTAGTACCAGGGCCATGAAATTCCAAACATTTAATAAAAAATTAACGTTGACGTTGAAGTATAAATGTGCAGGGCCGCAGGACCCACCCTCTTCCACCTTTCTTTACCCCTTCGCTCTGCAGGGCGCAAAGCCATGGAAGCCAAGTCCGGGGAAGACCCTGGATCCTATGACCCGCCCGGGGACCTCGGTAGCAGCCCTGAGGGACCCCCGCTGGCGTTGGAGCCCCAGAGCTGGACAGTGGAGCCCAGGTGTCAGTCATCTAGGAAACCGGGAGCCCTCCAATGCCGGCGCCCAGATTGTGGAACGCAGGTTGCAGGAGGCTCCGCAGCTGGTGCCTTGGGAGAGCAAAGGGAGATAAATGTGGAAACCTACGCGAGGTGCCGGGATGCGGCGGCCTCAGCTTTCCGGTGCCATCCTCCGGGAGCTCTCCGGCGTCCTTCCTCCAGCCAGGGATCGCGGCGCCTCCGGGAAGTCGCTGCACAAGGCGGCGGCAGGAGGGAGCGGCCTGACGCCGGTGGCGATATACAAATGGAGGACGGGCCGGTTGGGGACCTAGCCGCGCGCCTGGGACCACGAGGCCTGCCTGCGCGCTGCACTGCGGCTGCAGTGGCGCCTGCCACCCCGAGGCCAAAGTCCCAGCCCGTGGTGACACCGTCGTAGTATTCAACGCAGGAAGCCAGGAGAGTCCTTCCGGCCGGCTGCCTCGAGAGATTCAGTCTTCTGTCTTTTGCCTTCTCCGGACCCCAGCAAAGTGCTTTTGCGAAAATACTAAGGAAGGCGTCATGTGTAAATGAGCTGGCCAAAAGTTTATTGTGGGGTCCTATTTCTTTTCAGTGACAAAAAAAGTCGCATATTTAATTTTGGGTACTCACATATCTACTATTTTAAATAATTCTTAGATTAAGCCTGTAAACAGCACCGGGGTCTTTAACCCATGATTCAGGAAGCACATTAAGTGCAAGCTTGCGAAACTATGTGCTGGCTTCCAGCCAACAAACGCTGGTGAGTTCTGCAAATATGAATATGGTTTGTAGAGTAAGTCACAGGGTGACGAATCAGAACGGTGCCTGGGATGCCTTAAGCATGCAGTAAATGGTCGCTATCTACTAAAAAAGACAATAGTCTTTCCAACTCTGCTCAGGTGAGCAACTTTTAACATCACGAAAGTAAGGCATTTCCTTAATGATGTAATGCCATGGAGATCCAGTGGTGTGCTAGGGTGACTAAATCCGGCAAAGAAAGAGCTTAAGAAATAATGGAGCCGAAAGAGCATGCTGGGTAGATAACACACCAGGAAGCCATGAGCCGGAACCAGAAAGCAAAGCTCCTGAAGACTATAAACAAACTTTATTCAAAAGTAGACTGTCATGCCTCTGGGCGTGGTGGACCACTCCAGAGTCTCAGCTCTCTGGCAGCTAAGGCAGTAGATCCCTCGCCTGGCACCAGCCCCAGTTACATAGCATCCTGTCTTGAAAAAGAATTTTTTTTTTCAAGACAGGTTTCTCAGTAGCTTTGGAGCCTGTCCTGGAACTAGCTTTTGTAGACCAGGCTGGCCTCGAACTCACAAAGATCCACCTGCCTCTGCCTCCCGAGTGCTGGGATTAAAGGCATGCGCCACCACTGCCCGGTCCGAAAAGGATTTTTCTTAATTTAAATAAAAAATTTGAAAGGCCACCAGAAAAGAAAAAGGCAGGGGGTGGGGGGCAGGGTCAGAGGAATTGGTATGGAAGGAGATTTCTTGAGATACAAGTTAGCAAAATGCAGTTTGTGGGCCCTATTTGGTAATTTGATTTGATACAAAGAAACTTCATTACATTTACTTTATTTCCACGCCCCAGGATACCTACGCACACCGTTGGTGCAAAAGGAATCAGAGCACAACTTACCAACGGTTCTCTTCTTCCACCATATGGTCATCAAGGATCAGACTCAGGTCATCAGACTTGGTTACAAAGTGGCTTTATCCACAGAGCAACCCTGAGGTCCCCAATCAAGCTTTTTTTTTTTTTTGACATTTGTAAACAAATTGGGAAATATAAACATAGGTTGGATGTTAAACGACATTTGATAATTATTGATTATCTTGCTAAAGAATGCTTTCTTGATCGTGTCTTTTTGGTTTTGGTTTTGGTTGAGACAGTGCCTTGCTTGTTAGTTCAGGCTGACCTCGGACTCCATCATCGGCCTCCAACGGTTGAACCAGATGTGTGCACCCCTGCACTCTGCTTTTAGTGGTGTTTTCCTAAGGTCCCTATCAGAGAAGATTACTGAAGTATTTACAAGCAAATGACAGGATTTCTGAGGTCTGGCTTCATATCAAATTTTGGAATTTGTCTTTAGAGGGGGAGATTTAGAGAAATAGAAACACAGGCACCACACTTAACAATGAAGCCAGAGGCTGCATGGATACTTTGTGGCAGAATCAAGTCCCCAGAAAGATGCCCAGATTCCAGGTATGCTACTTTTAGTGACAAAGAGACCAGTAAGATGGTCAATGTGAGGCTGGGAATGTGGAAATCCAGCTAAGTGGACACAACCCCATCCTTTTTGGCTGATGAAAAGTCAAGAACCTTCTCCAGCCTTCTGTGAATCAGAGGCTGGGGGCCTGTCTATAACAGTGAAAGGAAGGGGGAAGGATGAAATGACCGTATTTACTGAAGATGGAAGAAAAAGTTGTGTCTGAGTTTCAATCTAAAACTAGGTCATTTTTCTCCTTGGAATTATGGAAGCAGTAACAAGACCCAACCTCAATTTAGCAGTAAAGGACACTCTTTACTCTTGACCAAGAGTAAGAGAAAGGGTCTAGGGAGAGGCTCAGGGGATAGCAGTGCTTGCTGTGTAAGCATGAAGCCTGCGTTCAAATCCCCAGCACAGCAATAAATAAATAAAATTTAAAAATCCAGATATGGGCCAGGCGGTGGTGGCGCATGTCTTTAATCCCAGTACTCAGGAGGCAGAGGCAGGTGGATCTCTGTGAGTTCGAGACCAGCCTGGGCTACAAGAGCTAGTTCCGGGATAGGCTCCAAAGCTACAGAGAAACCCTGTTTCGAAAAACCAAAAAAAAAAAAAATCCAGATATGTTTATACTTGTAACTCTAGCATTGGGGACTAGGACAGACGGACCTTGCTGGCAAGCTGAAATGAGAAGGTTCTGCCTCAGTAAGAGACCCTGCTCAAAAAGCAAGGAGAGTGGTAAAGAAAGACACTGGCCATCTTGCTCTGGCTTCTGAAAGTGTGGGCACCTGCACACTCATCTGCATGCACCACACACAAAACAAAATAAGTGGCCATGTGTGGTCATGCATTGTTGTAATCCCAGCATTTGGGAAGTGACAGTAAGAGGCTCAGGAATTCAGGGTCATCTATGTTAGCTATGATCATGCCATCATGCAAAGTGTCCCACTGCCGTTTTGCTGTTCTCCTACAGCCCTTCCTTACATGGCCCATCTTTAACAGAAAATCAAGCTCTGACCCATTTACAAGGAAAATCCCAAGTAGGACATTTGAATACCTGTTGGGACCATTTGGAGTCATGGCCTTCAGCTGCTCTTCCCTGCTGGAGATCTTTACCTCTGATTTGAGTTACTGAAAGCTGTGCTTCACGAGCATGTGTTGTCTTACCTTGAGGATCAGAGGATAAGGTTTTCACCTGTTGGCCTGCCTGACTGTTGAGTATTTAAGCTTCCATGGTCCTACTGAATAAAGGGCTTCTTACCAGGGACCACAGGTCTGTGTCCCTGTCTCTCTGTCTGTCTGTCTGTCTGTCTGTGTTCTCTCCCTGTCTGTGTGTCTTTGTATGTTTCAACCTCCAGCCCCCTAGCCCAAAGCAGCTCGGTAACTGTATGGTAGCGCACAGAGTGCAGACAGAAAGGCGTTGTGCGCAGCAAATACCGACTAAGCATCCCTATTATGAAAAAATAAAATCTCAACTATCCCACATCTGCTAACCTTCATGTACCGACGTCAGACCACAGATAGAAACTTCCACAATGACTCATGCCACAGGTCAGTCAAAATCCTCAGGCTATGTATTTGAGGTACATAGAAATATATTCCAACACTCAGTGAGTTTTATCTTTAATGAAATAGAGTCACATCTTCCAGATAAGCAAACATTTCAAAATGCAAAAAATTCTAAGCTCGACACTTATGGTGCTGAACATTTTTGAATAGGGCTATTCATCCCATACCCTAGTGCTTTGGGGGCGCATAGAGAGGATGTTTTAAACTGAGGGAGTTTCTCACGCATATTTATAAGGACAAGACTGTAATTTTAGTTTCAGTATTGGGGACCAGACCCAGGGCTTTGTGCCCAGGCATACACTCTACCGCTGATGGAGCTATATCCCTTGTACTTGATCCACTCCCTGTTTCAATGAGAGGGTCCTATGGCCTGGAATTTATGGTGGTCCTCCTGCTCTGCTTCCTGAATGCTCAGGTTGGAACTTTCAGTCTTCTTCCCAGTTTACAACAATGTGGATGTTTTGCTGTGTGTGCTCGCTGACATCCATTCTGAAGAATTCTTCAGTGCACCTGGGGTTTCCTGGCCCCTATTTCTGTCCCGTTAACTCTGAAACCATAAAGGAGGATGATAGTTGAACACTTGACAGAGATACTATTCAACAATACAAACTTTAAATTTTTAAATAAGATTTATTGAATGTGTATCAATTTTTTGTCTGCATGCGTTATCGGTGCACCATGTGCATGCCTGGTACCCACTGAGACCAGAAGAGGATGTCAGATCCCCTGGGACTGGAGTTACAATGACCAGGACTGCCAGGTTGCCATCTGGCAGCCATGCTGGTTGCCATGTGAGTATAGAAATCTTTCAGGGTCCTGCTGAAGAGTAACTAGTACTCTTAGCCACGTAGCCGTCTCTCTAGACTCATATGAATAATTTTCAAAGCCTACTTTTATTTTTCTTACTCCTTATTGATGGTTTTTCCTGAAAACTTTAGGAGAACCTGGTTTTTAACTGCATGAGTCTGCAGTGGAGTGTATGTTGAACATTCCTTCCTGACATAATCACTTCTGCCCCTTGGGATTCTGGGAGTATCCTAAAACTGTGCTATGGCTTTGAGCTTAGGGATTGTAGAGATCATCTAGTTATCTGTGAGCATCCTAAACTGGGTTCTTGAAACAAACAAACCGTCAATCAGGCACAGTGGAATATACCTGTAATCCTAGTAAAGCAGGAGGCTGTGGTTAGAGGATTGAAAGTTTCAGGCCACCTTGGGTAATATAGGGAGAACCAGGTCAAAACAAGCAAACAAAACTTTGAATTCTGATATAACCTGAGACTTTTATGGCAGATTTAAAAAGCCCTAACCAAGCACCTATAAGAGCTTCATAAAAGAAGAGTTCTCATGTTAAGTATGTCTATCAGATGGGATAGAAGGCTTATTAAAGTTGAAGATTTACATGTGTGTATGTGCATGTACACACATATGTGTGTGGGAACTAGTGGAAGCCAGAGGCTGCTATATAAATATTTCTCAAAATCATCCTGTACTTAGTTTGAGGCAGGGTCTCTCCTTGAGCCTGGAGTTGGCCATTTTGGCTAGGCTACGGGCAAGCGAGCCCTGGGAATGAGCTTGCCTCTGACTCTCTGTTTTTAGGTTACAGGTGCTCGTGGTGATGTTCAGCTTTTGTTTTGTGAGTACTGGAGATCCAAATTCAAGTCCTTATGCTTGCATGCCGTGCTCTTCACTCAAGGAACCATCATCTCCTCACCCTCACATTTTTTGCCTACGAAGTCTAGCTATATAGCCCAGACTGGCCTTGAACTCAGCTCCTCTTGATTTAGCCTTCCTAATGTTAGGAGCACAGGTGTGTGCAGACACACTTGGTCAAAATGGGTATTTTTAAAAAAAAAATTTTAAGTTTTTTTTTAAGATTTGTTTATTTCTTGTATATACAGTATTCTGCCTACATGCATGCCTGCAGGCCAGAAGAGGACACCAGATCGCATTACAGATGGTTGTAAGCCAGCAATGGTTGCTGGGAATTGAACTCAGAACCTTTAGATGAGCAGGTGGTGCTCTTAACCACTGAGTCATCTCTCCAGCCCAAAGTGGGTACTTTTAACAACAAAAACAAAAGCATTTATACTCTTCTGTATGTGTTTTTAATAAAAAGATCTGCGATCCAGTGGTGGGATGTATTTAATCACCTGTTATTCCAGATGCTTTCGAACAGGTCCAGCGACTCCCTCAGTCTGTTGGTGTTGTTATCCTCCCGGATCACCATGTTGTAGCTACTGCAGGCTGCCACATAAATGATGGCAGTGACATCTGAGTTGGGCAGAGAGGGAAAGGGAAGCACTTTAGATGGACAATGCTGG
>JAQHUG010000091.1:10070-20403 GCA_028555095.1 Dicrostonyx torquatus | reverse complement strand
TCCTAGCCTACTGGTTTCTTCATAACAAATTCTCATTAGGTGGGATGGCTTGGAATACAATCATGACACACTCTGATAGCTGGAGCTAATGACTCCCACTATTCATTAAATGTTTAACTGCTAAGCATTGCTCAGCACTTTCCATAAATAAACTCATTTTATCATCACACGTAGACACTATTAATAACTCAGTTTTCAGGCAAGGAAACCTAGGCATGGGAGCTAAGTAACTCGGCAGAAGCCACAACTCTGGTTAAATGTTAATATCAGATTCCATGACATCCACAGCAGCAGTAATAAGTTAATGCAATACAGACAACAAGAGCAAAGAAATCTCAGCACCCAGAAGTTTGAGGCAAGAAGATACAAAGTTCTAAGTTAGCCCAGGCTATTCAGTGAGAATCTGTCTCAAAAACCTGAACACAACAGTAACAAAACAAATGACCCTTACTTATCCTAGAAAAATAAGTCGACTGAGCAGTTGTTCCCCTGAGAAGACTGAGGAGCGTTAGCAATTGCAAGGCTGACGGAAGGTGTGGGACTGAAAGGAACTGCACTTAGTGAACTACTGCCAGGCCACTTCTCAGTGTGGGTGGAGTCCAGGAACCATGTACTATCAACAGCATCTTGGCACAGGAAGGCTGACTTTGTCCCTGGCAGGTACTTTCCTCTCCCTGGGTAATGAATGTAGTGCCCCATGACCTGCTTTTTCTCTTCCATGGCTTCCCTGTAACTCAGCATGATCTAAAACTTCTACCTCCTAGGCACCTGTTACTGCAGCAAGTCTTTATTCTGTTCCTGAGACTCTCACATAGCTGGCTCCTCGGCACAGGATAATTTGTGAGGTAAGACCATTTGGGGACTCTTTAGAGACTGGCCTCAGCCCCCATTCCCACTTACATACACATCTGTCCACCTAGATGTTTGAGTCAGAGCCTGAGGAGTCATCTCTGAGGAGCTCTTATCCACACCTGCATCCAACACATCTGGAAGGCTTCCCTGTCCTTTACACAGTTGAGTGTTGCTCTGCAGGGTCTGGTTTAGACTGGCATTGTAGATATTATCTGAAGCTGTGTTACTTTTGGTTATACTTTGGAACACTTTTCTGAATGACGTAATGATGTGTTGCTTGTGTTTATGCTGCATTTGTTTAACTCTGTGAAGCTGTGATTCTTTGCTGTCTAAAACACCTGATGGTTCTAATAAAACACTGAATGGCCAATAGCTAGGCAGGAGCAAGGATAGGTGGGACTGGCAGGCAGAGAGGATAAACAGAAGGGGAAATCTGGGAGAAAGCGGAAGAAGGAACAAGAGAACAAGGAGAGGAGGACACTAGGGGCCAGCCACCCAACCAGCCACGGAATAAGAATGAAAGTAAGATATATAGAAGGAGAGGAGGACACTAGGGGTCAGCCACCCAACCAGCCAGCTAGCAGTAGTACTCAGTAGTACTCAAGTTCCATTCCTTGAATCCTGTACCTTTCCTTGAAAGAGGCGGCTGGCACTTTCCTAGCGGGTGGGTCACGTTTTAGTATTCTGGAGGTCCCCGTTCCAATTTAGGCTTCACCTTCACAGCTTTGCACAACACCCACTTCGGAGTTCCATGCAGGGCCTCCAACCTGCTACACATCACCTGGCCTCAGTGGCTTCCTGGACCCTTGATGGAAGCCTTCATGGCCCCATGGGTTTTACAAAACCAGAAAGAATGCTATGTCGATGACACCAAATTCTGCTGCTAGCCTGGAGATCTCTTGGACCATGGTTGCAATGACCAAGTGCCTGCCCAGCTGAACTGAAGAAAAGATGCCCAGTGCATTTGTCAGGCATGGATGTTTTATACCCTGGATTAGAGTGTCTCCCGGGTAGGGTCTTGCCTTCAGGACACTACTCCGTTTCTCTCTGTGTAATAATCTCTTTCTACAGTTACAGGGTTTTGTCTTCACTCTCTTGTCTTCTGGTTCACAACCTCAATCTCTTTCCAATGTGTTTCTTCCCCAAACTGAAACATTTCCCACATATTTCCCTTCTACTTTCTGGCAATACCCATGCCACAACCTGACTGCTATGGTGTCTTGAAGTTTTCTCTTCTAAAAGTACTATTCCATTACCTTTGATTTCAGCTTCCCTCAGATTTTCAGAGCATGTACAAACCATAGGCAGGTGCCTTGCCAAAACGTGACTTGAATGACCTCTAACCCAAGTCCAAACAGAATCCTTGCATCCCTCTAAAACCTTGCTGGCACAGCCTCTACTGTCTATATTTCTATTTTATGAACACTTTTATTACACAAAACAAAAAGTAAGTGAAGAGTGGAAATGACTTTGGAGCAGCAAAGATGGCTCAGTGGTTAAGAATTCAGCCACACAGGACTGGGAATCAGGGCTGAGGGGAGTATGCAGAAGAGGAGGTAGGAAGATCATAGAGTCAGTGGGGTAGAAGACTCCGAGGAAGCAGGGCCTTCACGATGCAGGATGGATGCACATCTGACCTCACAGAGAAATGCATAGTCTTGTAGCATGCACAGGGTCTACACAGGTTCAAGCTAGAGGGGTCCCAGCACTGAGGGGGAACTGGGATTCCCCCCATCCCAAACCCAGAAGCTATCTCCAATTGTCAACTGGTGGCAACAGAAAAAGTTACTTTTCTCCAATGGTGTTTCATTGAGTTTACAAGGCAGCTTAGGCAAGGCTTGGTGCCTAGGAGTAAATGTTTTTGGGGGATGCATTGTTCCATAATGCTTTGTTTGTTTTTTATTTTTTATTTTTAACCTTACTTGTCTTTTGCTTATCTATTATGGTTTCCGATGTATTTTTATGAGTTTGGTGTTTGTGCATGTATCTCTGAGTGTGTATGTGTTTCTCATTCTTTTCCTTGAGTTTTGTTTTGACATTTTTCTGTTTCTTGCTTTGTTTTATTCTGTTTTGGGGTGGGGACGGGAGAATGTTTTGGTTTGTTTGTTTCTTTGCCTGTTTGTTTTCTATAGAGAGAAAAAAGGCATGAAATTGGATACGTAGAGAGGTGGGAAGGATCAGGGAGGAAATGAGGAGCAAAAACCGTAATCAAAATATATTGTGTTAGTCGGGCAGTGGTGGCGCACACCATTAATCCCAACACTCAGGAGGCAGAGGCAGGCGGTTCTCTGTGAGTTCAAGGCCAGCTAGTTCCAGCACAGGCTCCCAAGCTACAGAGAAACCCTGTCTAAAAAAAAAAAAAAAAAAAAAAAAAAAAAAAAAAAAAAAAAAAAAAAAAAAAAAAAAAAAAAAAAAAAAACCATAAAAAAAAGTTTTGTTAAGCATCTACAGCTTTGTCTTTCTGAATTCTTTTTTTGTTTGGTTTTTTGGTTTGGTTTTATTTTTTAAAATTTTCTTTTCTGAGACAGAGTTTCTCTGTGTAACAACCCTGGCTGTCTTGGAACTCTCTTTGTAGACCAGGCTGGCCTTAAACTCACAGAGATCCACCTGCCTCTGCCTCCCAAGTGCTGGGATTAAAGGTGTGCTCCACCACTGCCCAGCTTCTTTCTGAATTCTTGACTCTCATTTGTACGCACATCTTCATTTTAGAGATTAACAAAATGCTTTTCAGCATGAGCATATGTAGTGGAAATATGATTAAGACTACAAGAAAAAGTGTAAAGATTTCTGCTATTTTTCAGTGAGGAGGTTAAGGCGTCACAATGCTGAGTAAGCCCTCTACTGCTGACCTACACTCCCAACCTTGATTTGATTTTTTTTTTTTTTGAGACAAAGTTTCACTATGTAACTGTGACTGACCTGGAACTCACTAGACCCTGCTGGCCTTGATCTCACAGAGATCCACCTGCTCTGCCTCCAGGGTGCTTGGACTAAAGAAGTGCAAAATCAAGCCCAGCTGATATTTTTAATATTAATCTTTGAGTTGAGGATATAGGCCAGTATTAAGATATTTGCCTAGCATGTGTGAGGCTCTACATTCAATTCCTAGGACTGCAAAAACAAATGAACAAACAGGACAAAGAGGAAGGAATGGGGAGGGGGAAAGGGAGGTAGAGGAAGAAAGAGAGAGAAAGAGACAGAGACAGAGAGAGACAGCGAGAGGATGGAGAAAACATAACCTGTAAAGACATATTATAAACTCACACACATCGCTAGTACCTATAGAGATCAGAAGAAGGTGCTAGATCCCCTGGAACTGGAGTTACAGATGATTGTATCATGTAGGAGCTGGGAACCTAGCCAGGACTACAGAGAGAAGCACATGCTCTTAACCACCGAGCCATCCTTCCAGTCCCCATGCATCACTTTTTAATGTATGAAGGTAGAAATTTGTATTTCCCTTTAACATTTTAAGAATATAGATGTAATTGCTTAGTTATACAGTCTTTTTTTAAGGACTGGCATGGAACTCGCTCTGCAACCAAAGCTTGCCTTAAACTCTTGATTTCCCCGCCTCTAGCTTCCAAGCGCTGGAATTAGACACATGCACCACCCACAACTGCCTTGACTGCTTAATTTCAAAGTGCTCATAGTTATAATGCAGTCACCGTTAAGCCAGCTATGTGTGTAAACTATGTAAACGTATGAAGAACAATTTAGAGACAACTTAAAGAGGGAGGTGCTACAAAGTGTCATATTGTAGGCCCAGCGGTCAGACCAAGGTTCTTCTGAATGCTAAGTGCACATGCTTGCACTAAGCCCCAGCTCGCCCTCTGATATGTGGTTTCTGCAGCATTCCTTTAAAGTTGCCTAAATGAAAATTTTAAGATTACAGAGTCAGCAACCTGTACCAGAGAAGCTTCTTGTGTCTTCCAGACACAATGGGACTGATGCCCAGGTGAGGTCACAGAGAGTGTGACAGTGCACATAAGACCTGCACAGGATCAAAACAGACAAAACCCCAGTTCTGAAAAGGGAAAGTGGACACAAAGTCCCACCCTTAACCAAAAAGCTGTTTACAATTGATATATGCTGAGAAAGGGGAAATCAGTTTTCTCCAACAGAGTGACACTGGGTATATTAACCACAATCCAGGGCAGGCTCCACACCCAGGACCAGTTGACCAACACAAAATAGACTCCGTTTGTTGGTGCTTTTTGTTTTGTTCTGGTATTTTTCTCTTACTATTTTTTGTTTGTTTGTTTTTTATTTTTGATTTTTTTAGTTTGTCTGATTTGATTTTCATTTTTGGGGAGTTTTGTTGTGTTGTTCCTGATTTGTTTTGTTTTTTGTTTTTCTTTCTTTTTTTTGAGAGAAAGAACATGAAGTTGGGTGATTATTCTGGGAGGAGTTGGGAAAGGAGAAAGAATATAATTAAAATACATTGTTTAAAAATATTTTTAATACATTTTTTCAAGATTACTGAGCTTGATGAAGGAGAAACCCTCTTTCCATCCAAATTAACAAAGTTGAGTGCCTGACTTTCTAACACAGACCAAGTCTAATTTTATCCCTACACAGCAGTCAGGAGCTACTTGGTTGCCAGGGAAACAACACAAACCTGAAAGCGTTCCACTCAGTGTCAGCTGAGCCAGAACTGGAAGGTTATTGACACAGGGCCAAGTAAAAGTCATTCCAGACCACGCAACCACAGAACACTGGCTGCCTCACTTCGCCACGGTATGTTTCCTTAGTCCCTCCTCTTCCTTCAGTGTTGGGGATCAAGCAAGTCCAGTCATCTCTTCACATTCAGGACACTTGTCTTATGAACACACTAAACTTCCACCCAGGAGAGACTGGAAGAAGCTGTCTCCCTGATAGAACTCAGCAGAGAGTTCTCAAACAATGAAGCACAAATGACTGAAAAACACTTACTTGGCCACCAGAGAGATGTAAATTAAACTCCTTTAAGATTTCTTTTCTTCTTTATTTTATTGAAAATAGGGGTGTGAGTTGTTTTTGTTTGTTTGTTTGTTTTTGTCCACAGAGCAAGTTCCAGGACAGTCAGGGCTATGCTAAGAAATCTTGTCTCTAAAAACCAAAACGGAACTGTGAGGCTCGGTTTCATTCTGAGGATTCGTGGAGGCAGGATTGCCATCTCAGACTGAGGCAGAGGTAAGAGCCAGTGGCTCTTCTGATCTTCAGAAACCCAATATATGTCTTTGGGCTTTTATTATTCATGCTACAATAGATTTTTTCCCTTATATTATATACTATGATTGTTCTTTCCCCTCCATTTCTCTCAGGTCTTCCTATCTCCCTTCCCATCTGGATCTGTTCATTTTCTGTCTCTCATTGGAAAACAAACAGGCTTCTAAGGAATAATGATAAAAATAAAATATAATAAGATAAAATATAAACTAACATCGGAATTGGACAAACCAAACAGAAGGAAAAGAGCCCAAAAGAAGAGATAAAAAACAGAGACCCACTCATTTGCACACTTAGGAATCCCATAAAAAACACTAAACTAGAAGCCATAATATATATGCGCAGAGGACCTGGTGCAGACCCATGCCAATCAGAAGAGATGGGAAGGACACCACATACACATCAAAGAAAAGAAATCCACCAAGGGGACATTGCTATTCTTAACATCTATGCCCCAAACACAGGGGAACTCAAGTTAAAGAAAGACTGTATAGCTTAAAACACAAAGTGAACCTCAGACATTGAGAGTGGGAGACATCCAAACCCCACTCTTGACAATCGACAGGCCATCTAGTCAAAGCTTAAAAAGAAATGCTGGAACTAACTGACATCATAAACCAAATGGGCCTAACAGATATTTTCAGAACACAAAAGAAGATACCTCCATCTCAGCACCTCATGGAACTTTCTCTAAAACTAACCACATACTTGGACACAAAGCAAGTCTCAACAGATTCAGGAAAGTTGAAATAACACCCTGCATCCTATCTGACCAACACAGATTAAAACTGGGTATCAACAAGAAGAAAAAAAAAAACGGAAAGCTTATAAACTCATGGAAACTGAACCACTAAATGAAAAATGGGTCAAGATGGAAATTAAGAAAGAAATTAAAGAGTCCTCAAATTGAATAAAAATAAAAACACAACATACCCAAACTTACAGGACAAAATGTAGGCAATTCTAAGAGTCAAGTTCACCGCATTAAAAGTGCCTGCATTTAAGCTGGGTGGTGGTGGCATGAGCCTTTAATCCCAGCATTTGGGAGGCAGAGGCAGGCGGATCTCTGTGAGTTCTAGGTCAGCCTTGTCCACAAGAGCTAGTTCCAGGATAGGCTCCAAAAAGCTACAGAGAAACCCTGTCTCGAAAAACCAAAAAAAAAAAAGTGCCTATATTTAAAAAAAAAAAAAAGGGAGAGGGCTGGAGAGATGGCTGAGAGGTTAAGAGCACTGGCTATTCTTCCAGAGGTCCCGAGTTCAATTCCCAGCAACCACATGGTGGCTCAGAACCATCTGTAATGAGATCTGGTGCCCTTTTCTGGCCTATAGGCACACATGTAGGCAGGACACGGTATACATAATATATATATTTAAAAATGGAGAGATCTTATACTTTGAGATTTCATCTAACCCCAATCAGAATGGCCAAGTTCAGTAAAGCAATGGCAGCTTCTGCTGGTGAAGCTGTGGGGGAAAGGCAACACTTACTTATTGCTGCTGGGATTGCAAACTGGTACAGACACTATAGAAATCAGTGTGGAAGTTCCGCAAAAATCTGAAAGTCAATCTACCTCAAGACCCAGGTATACCACTCTTGGGCATACACTGAAAGACTCTCCATCCTGCTACAGAGATACCTGCTAACTCATGTTCACCATTGCTCTATTCATAATAGCCAAAAACTGGAAACAGACTAGATGTCCGTTGACTGAGGAATGGTTAATGAAAATGTGATACATTTTCACAATGGAATATTATTCAGCAACTCTGGAAAATAAGATTATAAGCTTTGTAGATAAATGGATGGAACTAGAAAAAAATCATCCTGAGTGAGGTAACCCAGACACCAAAAGACAAATATTGTATATTTCTTTTCTTACATGTGGATGCTAACTTTTAAGCTTTAAATATGTGTGATACAGTCGGAATAACCACAGAGTTTAGGTAGCTAGTAAGAGATCAGGGAAGGGAGGGAATGTTCCAGGGAAGGGTAAATAGAACATAGTAAGAAATAAAGAGGAATCTAGAATAGGTGGATTAAACAGGGAAGGGGATGGGTGAGAAGGGTAAAGGAGAAAATATGGGGAGAAACAACAGTAAAGGCCTTTCAAAAAATCATAGGGAAATATGCTACTTAGAGGCTTCCTAAAATACATATACATATAAAAGGAATCTAAATGGAGTCACCATATGGTGGATGATACAATGTCCCAACTAGACAGCTTATGCCACCAAGGAAAAATTCCAGTGCCAGAAAAGGGTTCTTCTAATTGAATCATTGGCCAAAGTGGTCCCATAGACTACCGCCAAATACCATATGCCATTGCCAATGCTATTGGTTACTCTCTGTAACCTAGAAGTAGGGCGCTATTGCTGAAGACAGTGCTCATAGGAATGCAGTTGGTGCTCAGCTAGAAGCTTCCCCTCTATCGACTAGTGCTCATGATGCTAGAAGGCATTTTGCACATCAACAGATGAGAAAAGTAATCGTTGAGAAAAGTAATCGCTGATATCACCCAGCGACAAACGCTGAGACCTACAACAGTGACCTGCCTATGAGACAGTGGTACAATAAAGACACCGATGTTATGAGTAACCAACTACTGTTTTTCTTTCTTTTTATTTATTTATTTGTTATTTATACAATATTCTGTCTGTGTATAAGCCTGCAGGCCAGAAAAGGGCACCAGACCTCATTACAGATGGTTGTGAGCCACCATGTGGTTGCTGGGAGTTGAACTCAGGACCTTTGGAATAGCAGGCAGTGCTCTTAACCGCTGAGCCATCTCTCCAGCCCCCAAATACTGTTTGCTTGGACGTAAGGCCCACCCCATGAAACCCACTATGAAAGTACTTGAAACTAGAGAGGTCGTGGGTCCTAGCTGAAAACCTGCTACTATTATTCTGCTAAAGGAAGATAGCAGCAAAATGACTCTTCATGAAATACTTCTGCACACATAGACCAGTGCATCACTCAACCCTAATCAGAGAACCTTCTTCTTGCAGTATATATGCGATTTCTTAACATCGGCCAGCAGCCACCAGCACTGAAAGCCCTGCCTCAGGGAAGGGGCTGACACATCTGTTCTCCCCACCAACCACACTGCAGCCCTCCTGCACTGGAACTTTGCGTTTAGGACTTTTCTAGATAATGGACAGAGCTATCACCCCCAAAGTGCCAGAATTTCACATGTTAACCATTGGAGCTGAGGTTAAGTCACAGTCTCCTCGGCTAGGAATATGAATATTGGTAACTGTTGCCACTTGTAGGTGTCTGAATTATCTCATAAGGGTGGATTTTGAGGCTATATAAGAGCTTTAGTGAGCAAGCTAATAAACAAATACCAAATCCACAAATAATGAAATTCAGTGGAAGTACATGTACAAGACATGTTCATTCTAACTAGAAAGCAAATAACAAAATTTATAAAACAATGTAGCGTTCGGGTAAGTAGATAGGGTTTGGATAAGGTCAGGAGGATGGGGGGGGATGAGCATTGTTTGACAAGAATGAGATCAATGGGGTGTGGGCGCAGCTCAGTGATAGAATAATTTCTTGCCATGTACAGGGTACACAAAATGGATCTCCAACACCAAAAATAAACAAGTGGATAAGAGGAGATTAAAATAGGATCTTTATCAGTTTCTATTGCTGCCGTAGATGATTATCATGCAGACGGTATTCTAAAAAACACAAATGTGTCATCCGAATTCGTCAAAGGTCAGAAGCCCTGCAAATGGTCTTACTGGGCTAAAAATAAAGTCTCTTAGGTCTAGGTTCCTTCTGGAGGCTCAAGGAGGATTTTCTCACCTGCAGCAGCCTGTAGAGTCTGCCCAGTCCTCAGCTCATATTCTATTCAAACATCTAAGTCATCTCCAATACACACACACACACACACACACACACACACACCACACCACACCACACCACATACCACACAAAGAGAGAGAAATAGAGAGACAGACAGAGACAAAGAGAGAACATGAGAAGAACACGGCATCCTGGGGTAGAAGGCTGTGCTAACTTACAGCCTCTGGGCTCAGAGTGAGGCCACTACTGGAGAATTAATCACAAGCCACAGCTGTAAGTGTCCCAGGGTGCCGTGGCACTGAAACACCACCTGGCTAGTCATATAGGGATTCCCCAGCCATAAAAGCAGCCGCTTAGATCACTTCTGTGCCCACAGTTTCTCCCCACTTCCTTTCCTACTGCTTCCATACCTCAGAGGATCTTAAAAACTCTCCATGCCTGCCTTGTTCTACCATGGTGA
>JAQHUG010000090.1:7311269-7345724 GCA_028555095.1 Dicrostonyx torquatus | reverse complement strand
TTCCTGTCTGGTTACACCTCCCAGACAACGGGGAGACATAACTTTGGCGAGCCAAGAGATGTAGCTTCCAACCCCTGGGCAACCTGAGCTGTGTTAGGTAGGAACCCTATTACACTGCTTTTCTAAGTTACGCAAATTGACCTTATGTGGGACATAAGTCCTCTTTAAGTTAGTTCCTGAGGGTGCCATTCATTAGTCAGGCATGCTTGTTTTAGCAGCACTAAAAGGGATCATAAACTTCTTAAAGTCACACAAGGACAGATAAAATTTCTGCAATGAGAACTTGAGCTAATCAGAAATTGGATTAACGCGGACGGTGGAGGGAATGAGAAAGCCACTGTCACTTACCATTAAGCTCTCAAACTCCGCATAGAACTTCTTAAACTTGCTTGGCAGTTTCTGTTAATCAAATGAAAGTGACACACGCATCTGTCAGAGTCTAGATCTAGATATAGATTGTGTGCGCTACTGTTTCTAAGGGAGATGCCTTTCTTCTGGCCCTCAGTCAACCGCCTCTGAGCCGGGATGAACTGTCATGCGCCCCATCGCTTGAGAATCATCTCTGGCATATACAGAACCTGCCTTTGAAAGGTCTTACTGTCGTTGAACTTCAAGAAGCTATAATGCATTGGCCTTGCTGCTTTTGTAATATATTCTTGACTGGATGGTTCATAATCAGGATTGCCTGCATTCCTGAGACTCTCCAAACCCTTGTTTTTGTTAACTCTTTGATTTCCCCAATTAGGCATTTAGCCTGGAGAATGTTAGGATACAAAGAGTCTTAGGAGTGATGTAGCCCTTCTCCTTTGTTAGGAAGACAGCCACATGAGAAAAGGGCCTTCTTATGGTGTTTCTTTTTAATTGTTTTTATCTCTTTGTCTCCCAACAGTGATGAGGTACAGAGATGCTCAGTTTCCTCTGAATAGTTGAACCCTGTGTTGTCTCATAGCCTGCCTGTCCCTAAGCCATGGCTGGCCATGCCTGGTTCTTCCGGTCCACAGTCCCTGCTTCCTTTTTTTTTTTTTTAAATATTTTTTATGGTTTATTTAACTTTATTTTTATGTGCATTGGTGTGAAGGTGTCAGATCCCCTGCAACTGGATCTTCAGACAGCTGTGAGCTGCTGTGTGGGTGCTGGGAATTGAACTTGGGTCCTCTAGAAGAACAGTCAGTGCTCCTAACTACTGAGCCATCTTTTTGCGCCCCCCCCACTTCCTTTTATGTCACTTGCCTTCTGTGCTCCAAGCTGCCCTTCTGACCAAGCCCTTCGACACGGTTTCTCTGCCTGGCTCTAGTGGAAAAGGTGAGGGGCTACCATGATGCTGGCTTCTCCTGTTTACAGGTTGGCGCTTGGCAGCACCACTCAGTGCACCTGTCGAGAGCTTAGGACTGGATCCCTTTTCAATCCGCCGCTTCCCATTTTGCTGAGAGTTGCTTTGGGAAACCCGAACTTTCCACTGACAAACCCAGATGAAGCGGCGTGTTTCCCCAGCATCCCTGCTCTGCTCCCTGTGGTTCCCCCTTCCAAAGCTGCTCCACCCACCAGCCCTCTGCAGTCCTCGGAGAACTCCTACCTCTTCCCTGAGGGTGTGGCTCAGACTGTCAGATTCCCATTTAATCACCCGTAGAACTCCTATTCTGTTTCTGGAAGCCCGTGCCTTGCGCATCCTCCACATGCTCTAGGATGTGAGGAACCTTGCATTATCCCGCAGAAGATGAATTCCAGGCTGAAAGCTGTGCTGGGCGTTAGGGGTGTGAGGGTGCGATGATGTCACGTGGAGCATCGCCACGCTGGATAGTGAATATTTTAAAAACTGAACCTTCTTGGAGCTGCCCATGGCAACACACACTTTTAACTCTGGGAGAAGATACAAGCGGATCTCTGTGCGTTCCAGGCCAGCCTGGTCTCCATAGTGTGTTCAAGGCCGACTAGGGCTACATACCCAGGACTACATATTGAACAGACTTGTGTGTGCTACAACTTTTTTTTTTTTTTAAATCAACGTTCACTGATACAGTCTGCTTTGGATCACACCTCTGTCTTTCTAACTCTCTTAACTCAACCGGATTCTCAGACAAGGGCAATACCCAACGTGGTAATAAACTGTTTCAGGGCTCTTCAGACTGTTCTCTATCCACACACTGTTTCCAAAGATGTGCCTTAGTGGGGGCCATTAGCCAATCCAGGGGATGGCTAGGAAAGTCAGCAGGCATTTTTGCTGTCATGATTGCGAGGTGGGGGGCGGGGCAATAGGAAGTGCTACTGAAGTAGAGTGGGTGTGGTCAGAGAAGGAAGCTCAGCACCCCACAACACAACACGTAGGGAGCCCTCCACTACAGGGTGCCAATGTGTCGCTACCCAAGGCCAGTACTCTCAGCCGCTTCCCCTCAGATGTGGGGTGCTCTCCGCTTTGAGCCCTTCTTACCACAAGCGTTTTGACTTGCTCCTTTGCTCCCTGACTGTCCTACAGTCCCCTGAGGTCATGCACATTCCTTACACTGCCCGTGAGGTCACTCTGGGGCTCACGGGAGCTGTCTGAGAAGCCCTTGGGAGGTTTTCATCAAACACAGAGAAATAATCCAAATCGAAGATGCTCATGAGCAGAAGTTCTCCTTACAAAATCACATGATCACACTTCAGTTCAGAAAAGAAATGGTTTATCAATCATGAAAGGCTGACTTTTTCTGTCCGAGACAGATAACGACAGAAATAGAAGTTCATACCCGTGGCACTCTTACACTGGTGAAAGTAAAGGACTGACCAATCAGCTGGCTGGATCCTCGCTAGGGGCTTCTGAGGCAGCCGGAAGGGCCCAGATTGTACTCTGTCTTGCTATCTGGTTGCTGTTATGTGGAACCTACAGCTGGCCTCCATGGGCCCCTCCTCACAAACCTCTAGAACTTTCCTTTCTTCTGACCCACCCATTTGGACTCTGTGCGTGGGATCAGAAGCCAGAGACAAACTGCGGAGGGCAGACTCCCTGAGGGGAACCCTAGGTCTCTCGAGATCCCAGGAAGCATGGACAGCGAGACGGGCGCTACACACCGGCTTCCCTGCTCGCTTATTACTGGCACGGCCGCTCTGCTCTTCCGCCGGCTGGAAGCCGATACAGCCACGAGGCTCGCAGGCCTCACCAATGCCCTCATGCCTATATTCAGGGGATGAACCGCTGCAAGCTGCATGCTGCCTGGAATTTGAAGGGAAACTCAAGACAGAAGGACCTGTGAGAACCTGCCTTAGAAAACAATGGAAATATTTAAGGAAGTCGGGGGGGGGCGTGGAGAAGAGCTTCAAGAGGGAAATGGCTGGGAAAAGAACGCCAAGGGGACCGGGGACACAAGCGGTTGCTATGAAGCACCGTGGCAAAGAGGGTCTCTCAGACCCTGTTTGCCCTCCTCTGCTGCGGTCCCTCTTACACATGCTTCTGTATGTTTATCAGGAGTCTATTTTTGTGAGTATGTTCTTAGAGTTTAGTATTTCTCCAGCTATGTCACATGGAGGGGATAAGCGCTTTCTGAGTGCTGAGCTAATGACAGAGGAGGGTGTTTTTGAACTGTCAATGAATCACTCACCCTGTTTTCTGCAGAAGTTCGTAACACACCTGTATAACTTTAGCTCCAAAGACAGTCCCTGCCAACAGTTGCTCCTCTCTGGAGGGAGGAGTCGCCAGGTGGTTATGAGACACTCGGTCCTTTGCTGCTCCCAGCAGCTGGCATTTTTTTCCCCCCGAAGCAAAATGACTACTTGGATAAAAATGGATCTTCTGCCCCCTTTCAATCATAGGGAAGGCTCCGTGCAAAAGCAGACAGTTTGGAGACAATTGAACCTGTGTGCAAAGCAACTTTTGCCGCCATCTGAACTAAGCTGCTCCTTCATGTTATGTGTAAGACCTGCATTTATGACTATTTACATTGTAGAGACGGAACCGCTAAGGTTTCCCGCCCCTCCCCTTACCGCCCCCACCTGGACAGTATCTTTTTAAACCCTCGCGCTGTGGTGAGTAGAAAGAGGAGACGGGTCATCTCCCTCCGAGGGTCCCACCTTTTTCATTCCACCAGGGCGAGAGCTATTTCTATAGAAGAGCTCACTGGAGAGCCTCTGTTTTTATTCCTGTGGCAAAAGTCACAGCTGGATCCCAGCAGCGGCTTACCTCCCACGTTAGTGCCAAGCGGCTCACGGCGACATTACTGAGTCCCATGACGATGGCAAAAAAGGAATTTAGATTTTTGTACTCCTTGCAGCTGGAACACAAGAGGTGCATGTTTAAGTAGAATGCCCCTTTTGAGTGAGATTTGAAAAAAAATTAGAGTTATATTTTTCTGATAGTCATTAATATTCATCAGGACGCGTTTATATGAACCGGCAATGAGAGACGTAGCGCCCTGTAGGAGTTCTGCTTGGGTAGCCAGGCCCTGCTGTTTCACCCCCTATAGCTTTAGAAAAGTTGATGGTTTGGGCCATTGAGGTTTGAGGTTTGAGAATTTAAATTCACCTCCCCAGAAGGTTGTTATTATAATCTGAAATCTGCTCAAAGCCATAGTGAATCTGGGAGTAGGGAGGGGAGAGACATCCCATGGGATGGGAAAAGGAAAGGCAAATGTTGGAGAATTGGAGACCTGGAGGTGGAAGCTTGGACCTGGCGGGTAGAAAGAAGTTAAGGATGTCACAAGGCTGTGGCCACCCTGCCTCCTGCACGCTATGCTAATGACACTAAATTGTTGAAAAGTAGCAGCTTCCAAGGCGTGGTCCCGGTGACTTGGGCACTTGTTCTCCAGGAATTTGAAGTTGGGAGATAATTTATGGCATCAATAACAAAATAACCTTACTTTCTATTTAGCAGACGTTGGGGAGGTTGATAATTTTGAGTCTATGATTATGCCATTATGAGAATTTATGAATCAACATTTTGGAATGAAGCACGTGGAACAAGCCTCAAAATTAAATTCTTATTAAATTATAAATTTAATATTAAATATATTATAGAAATTTAATTCTTATTAAAATGGGGATATTATCCCAGGGACTTGCTATACCTGGTGGTGAACAACAAGAACCACACCCCAAGTTCTTCATATCAGGGCCCCTGAAAAGGGAACACAAACCCTTCACCAAGAATCAGTATGGTTATCTAAGTTGACCAGCATCATAAATCAATGCTTGAATTTTTGTAGAAGTCTCACTAAATGGTTGCTTTGGCTGCTCATATTCAACTCAAAACCCAGCAATGAGCCCTTCTCCACGTCTGTGGAGATGAGAAAAACGCACGCTGGAGGAGCTGTAGTGGTCCAGACCGCCCGTGAGAAAACAAGCTAAGACATTACAGTGCTGGGGTAGCAGCTCCCAGGTGAAGGGCTAATGCCACCCCATTCATTATTGGCCTCTGTCTTGTGTAGGTGACTGTGGGAGAATCACCCAGACCCCAGACCTGCTCTGTTACCTATTTTGCTTGCCATTCAAGGCAAGTCAGGCGAGGACTGTGTGCCTCACTTCTTCTCACGTGAAGAGAGGATAAAAACATCCACCCCAGTCCTGCACCTCATCTTTCCTAAGCTCCTAACAGGGCCAAGAGCTTAAAGAAAACGCTACAGCTCTCTACAGACAGCAGGCCAAAGAGACCCTAGTGCCTGTAGCTTTCTGTGTCATTCTTGTCGACTCTGGGTTCCGAAAGCCTACAATCTTAAACAGCCAGGCTGAGTAAATGGGTTCATTAAGGGACAGTCGCCTCAGAACAAGGCTGAATAAAGCTTAAAGAATCGGTTGACGAATAGGGGAGGCTAAGTCCATCTAAATAATCAACAGGGGTCAGAAGGAAGAGGGATACATTACAAAGGCAGAGACATTACAAAATAATATTCCTGAGTGTTTTGAAAGACTCATCTGTGTTGCCTCCATAAAACAACAGGCAGGCCTCCTCTTCCCTCGGTGGGGCACTTGGCACCAGCAGGCGAAGGTGAAGAGAGAACACGCTCTCTGGGATGGGAAAGCACACCCAGTCATAGTTTCCATAATCCACTCATTCCAAACACATGAAGGCATTCCCTCGCTGCACAGAGGCCGTTCACGCTGCTAGGCAAAGTGGCCACACTCCACTAACCCTTTCTTCAGAGAGCCAGCTTTTCCGAAGAAAGAGCAAGCAGCGTGTGCATTCAAAGGACCCGGTATTCTATTGTACCTGCAACAGTTTTGGCAAAACAGCTCAAGGCATTTGGCAAGCCAGCACCTATAAAGCACCAAGTAGCTTCTCCTTCTTTGTTTAGCTCTGGAAATCAGCCGCCCTGTGGGATCGGAACTGTTTGGCTCAAGCAAATTGCCTGGCTGGGGCCACTTGTTCTCCCAACCTTCCTGAGCTCGCGCTCTGTGTTTAGAAGGGGAAGGAGTCTCACAGCCACAGGCCACATTTAGCTTTTTTATTTTTAGTACTGTGGTGATACCAAAAACATGGAAGTAAACAGGAGGTCGTCAGGCGTATCTAAATAGCCAGAGAAGATTAAATTCGTGTCAGGGAGAAACCTAGCTGGCCCCCACAGTAAATAAATGGTTTCCCAAGAAGGGCTTTGAAAGAGAATATTTATAAGATGTTTGCTTTCTCTGATGTGTATGGAGATGATGTCCTAGTACCAGGTTAGCTGGCCTTTATGCATTTTACTGATTTTTATTCTGGCTGAGTTGGATAAACTGTTGTTCCAGCGTGTTCTACTGCCCTCTACTGGTGAGAACGTGTTAAGTGGGACACGGCTTGCAACAGAAGTTTCTGCAAAAGGACGTTTGTTTACTTAAACACAAGAGGTTTAAAAATCTGAGGCGCTCAGAGCAAAACTGAGCCACCCCCCCTTTGACTCCAGCACCCGTATTACAAGATGTGGATTTATATATTGATGCTTAGCCATTAGAAATCCAGAAGACATTCTTCTCTTACAAGAATCCAGCGGCCGGCAGCTCTTCCAACCCTTCTTTTCATTTTAAGCTGTATTCCATGAGAACACAGCTCACAGACTATTATTTTTCCCTCCAAAGTTAAGGCTACTTACTGAGCTGCTATCTTGATAAACTTTTTCAAAAGCTGAACACGCTTGCTGAGCTGGGAACAAAGGCAGATCTCAGTGACAACCCAAAACTGAATTTCATTAAACCTCCTCAGGAACAAATCCAAGTTTGCTGTGGTCTTTTTAAAATTATGCCTTCCAAATGTGTGGTAGATTAGCTCCAGCTAGAACAGAAAGGAAAACAATTTCACTTATTTGTTGGCTTTTAAATCAAAACGCCAGCCTGGCTCCTCTATTTGTCAAGAAAGCGTTCTATGGAGCAGCAGATGTGAATTCAATCACTAACCCGGATGTGACTTGTCATATAGATTTGAAGGGCCTTCATGAGGCTCGTGGAATATATAAATATAAACTAGGTGTTATCGGCTTAATAGACTCTGGAAGACATAGCATACCATCACAGAGATTTCTTTCTTTAATATTTGAGGACTTTTATGCTCGGCATTCACAAAAGCTATCATGTGGCTTCCAGATGGCCGCGCTCAGAAACGCAAGTTGAGTGGAGCAAGCAGGCCCCACCCAGAGTCTCCCTGAACCATTCTATGGACGCTCCCAGCACGACCTCACCTCGTGCACGCAGTTGAAGAGTTCCCAATCATACGTGGTCATCTGGTACGCCAAGTCCTTGGAGCTCATCAGCTCAAAAGTTCCCACTGTCCCAGTGGTGGGGCCTTCTTGTTCTGGCAAGGGAGTCTGGGAATAATTGTGGGAAACTGGCTCAGAATCACGAAAGGGTTAAGTACCGAGTGTCAAACACCTTCAAGAGTTTTTGAGGGGAAAGGATTTGGGGAACACGGTCAGGCATATTTTGAAATGTTGGTTTTGAGGTTAAAAATGCCTTTGCCATTTGCTGTACTTCAAGGCCATCTTTGTCATCACCATCACAACCATCGCCACCATCACCACCATCATCATCATTTACCACCACCATCATCAACTGCAAACCATGGCAAATGAGATTTGGCAAAGGATGACCGAGGAAGGTTCTCTGTTGTAGGATATTTAGATCGCATTTTGACAAGAAAGTTTGCTTTGAGTTAGAGGGTGGAGCTAGCTACGAGCTGACCAATAACCATAGAGGTTTTGGAGGACTGTGGGCAGATAAAGAGACAAGAAGTAGTAGGGCGGGGCTTAGAGAGAGTCTCAACCTTTTGGATGGAGGAACAAAAGGGATGAGAGGTTAGCTGGGCAGTGGTGGTGCACACCGTTAGTCCCAACACTGGGGAGACAGAGGCTGATGGAGCTCTGTAAGTTCGAGGCCAGTCTGATCTACAAGAACTAGTTCCAGGATAGGTTCCAAAGCTACAGAGAAACCCTGTCTCGAACTCCTCCCAACAAAAAAAAAAAAAAAAAAAAAAAGAAAGAAAGAAAAGAAAGAAAGAAAGAAAGAAAGAAAAATAGAGAGGTCACTGGTCACTTTCAGATTCTTCCCCCGATTCTGACTCCTGAGTTTTCGTTGCTAACGAATAACTAGATAAACACTTCAGTTCTCCTTTGGCTGGGGCTTGGAGGTACTGGAATCTCTTCCTTTTCCATGTAAAGATGGAAGATGATCTTGGAGACCTTCCCCTTATGTTCCCGTGGAAACTGTTAGCAAGCCAAGTTCTAGCATGGGAGCTTGAATGTCTACCCACAGTACCACTTAACTGTTGGTGGTGATGGCGGTCAGTTGCCACGGCCATGTCTGCACACACCATCTGAAAAGGTGAAGCGGTGGCGAGCGTGTGAACTGAGACTACGCAGGATTTCCAGGTCCCTGAGCCCCTGAGAGCTCCTGAACGTTAGTCACATGTTCGGCACAAGCTCTGCGGCTTTGGCTAAGACTCTTGGTCAGAAGCTCTCATTTGGTTCACTTGTCTCCCTTTGTACTTGGAGAAATGTACTATAAAGTGTCATTACTTTGTAAGCTGGCTGACTGGAGAGTGTATAAAACCTTAATACTGGCCGGGCGGTGGTGGCACACGCCTTTAATCCCAGCACTCGGGAGGCAGAGGCAGGCGGATCTCTGTGAGTTCGAGACCAGCCTGGGCTACAAGAGCTAGTTCCAGGATAGGCTCCAAAGCTACAGAGAAACCCTGTCTCAAAAAACCAAAAAAAAAAAAAACCTTAATACTTATCTGTAAGCCTGAGAGCATATAGTGATGAAGAGAATGTCTGCCAATATGATGCTAACAGTATTTGGATATTCAATATTCACGTCACGTTGCTAGGGATGCGACTCTGGTTGAGCACTTTCTTTGCGTGTTCAAGGCTGTGTGCTCCAGCCCCAGGAAAGGGGCTCGTGTTAGAAGCACTAATATTATACAGGTTTCATCTGCATCTCCATTACCACTGTGTTCTACAAATGCCCCTGCTTTCTAGACACCAAAGAAATGACATGGTCAAGGTGTAGGTGGTACCTGCATTGCAAAGTTCAATCTGCGAGATGAGCAGTCAAGCTTACCATATAATAGCCACGCTCCACCAACAGGTGCAATGCTACTATGGATACAGTCACTTGCTGGACTGCTGTTGCACATCTGGAGACAGAGTATCAACATACTAGACTACTTGGGACCCAGACAGGCAGGTGGAGGCACCTGAATGGACCTTTTGAAAGATGCTGCATACTTGGGATCAATGTGTGATGGAGGATTATAAGAGCCAGTGAGCAGGTGGATGAGAGAAGCCTTGCTCAGGACTGCCCATGTTAGGCTGATAGCAAGGGCGGCTTGGAAGTGGGGAAGCTGCCAGGAGACTTGATTCGCAGGAACAGATTGCACAGAGGGACCAAATAACAGCTTTTAAAGAGCCTCTGAGTACCAGCTTAGGAGACGGGGTTTTGTCACAGGCAAGATAATAGACCACGTTAGCGCCGGCCTCGGGAAACAGCAGACTGAGCATAAACCACACTATAGCAACACATGCTTGAAATCATCCCTTAATCTTTTGACCATCTGTCTCCAGCTCCAGGAAATCAGGGTTATACTACCTAAGTTGGCAACTTAGGGTATTAATGCTAAGGTTTGTTAAGAGGATTAAACGGGAGCGAGTTAGGTGCAGCATGTAAGCCCAGTCCTTGGCACAGGGAGGTCCCCTCTCTCAAATTAGGTCTCCTTTCCAGAGTGGCTCCAGGGCTACACACACACAGGAAAGAAAGCATGGTTAATGCAACATCCAGGCTAAGAGCTGGGCATGGAGTCACCCCGCAGAGTGCAGAGGACAAGGCAGAAAGCAACAATTCCAAACAGACCTGACGCTGATGGGCAAGTAGCCTATGGAACCAGGTGGGAGTGGCTTCAGCCAGGGCAGGTCTTTAGTGAAACAGACGGTCTTAGGACCACGACTTAGGTCGGACTGGTTCTCTGTGGTCTCCCTGCCCTCCTATAGCTGCTGCTGTGAGCACAACCCTTCTGCTCCACTCTGTAACTGCTCCCTGCTCTATTCACCGACTCTGCTGTCTCGAGGCTGGGTGACTCCATCTACCCTCCTCTCTAGAACTTTCCTGAAGGTTTTATGGTATCTGCTAGACAGGACTAATTCACCCAACAACTCCTGTGGCGATTTCAACACTAAGAAAGATGGGGAAGCTCTGTTGGTCATGGATGCTGGGCTGTCATCTCAACATCACTCCAGGGTGTAAAAGAAAGCCCTGTAGACTCTCCATCTTCCTATAGTGGAACTTGTCATAGTGGGCTCTCTCTGATGACACACCGGTCATCACGAGCTCCGTGGGGAACACGGACTATGCAAGGTTTGTCTTTGAGACCTTCCCACAGCCAGAAACATCCAGAGAACTTGGAGCGATGTGGCAGATACTAAATAAAAGTCTAAGGAACCCAGTGAGTGGATAAAAGGAGAGCCAAATTACAGTACACTGAAGCTCTGCTGTAATTGGTTTTGTACTAACATTTATACTCAAATAAAACTTCAAGAGAGTAAATCTCCTGAATCCAAGCCCTGCTCCAGTGGGGATCAACGCTAGCACTCCCCTGGGTGTAGACAACACAGTTTAACACTAAAATTCATTTTCTCCT
The DNA here is from genome assembly GCA_028555095.1 of Dicrostonyx torquatus. Classification (NCBI taxonomy): domain Eukaryota; kingdom Metazoa; phylum Chordata; class Mammalia; order Rodentia; family Cricetidae; genus Dicrostonyx; species Dicrostonyx torquatus. The sequence continues at coordinate 7,334,665 of JAQHUG010000090.1, read as the reverse complement.
GGACCGTTCCAGTTACTCTCATACTAATTTGACTGTCACTGTCACAAGGACAGATGCTCTGGGGCACTTGTGCTGTTGGCCGAAAAAGCAAGCGCAGCACTGAGCGCTTAGCAGACAGTAAGTGTGTGCTGATAGATCTGAGGGTTCTGTCGACATTCGGCCCTGCAGTCACCCTCTGGACGGCTCTTTCTAGAAGGGCGATCCTCGCAGGGAGGGGCTTCAGGTAAGGTCCGACCTCTGTGAGCACAGAGAGACATGGCACCCCCGCCCCCCCAGCTGAGACGTTCCTGTCCAGGGTCCTCGTTGCCAAGCAAATTCCTTCCAGCCAGTCAGGCCTTAAAATGTTAAGATAAGCAAGAGCCCAGAACTTGGAAGGCCGAAGGACTGTGTTCAATAAACAGAAGCTTAAAACGTTAGTGTCTGCCCCCAGGGAGCTGGAGACATTCCACATGTCCATCTCTCTACCCCCCTGGCTCAACACAGCCGCCAAGAACCATCTGGCAAGAGAGTCCCCAGCACACTGTGTGGCAAACACATCACCCAGCACCCTAGACGGAACATCAGCAACACTGGCTGTTCAAGGCATGAGTCTCCAGGGGAGGGTAGCTGGACGCACAGCAATTATTTAAAATTATACTATATGCGTGATGTGTGTGGGGAGAGGAAGGGGAAGTGGTTCGTGGCACCAGTGGAGGTCAGAGGACAACTTTGTGGGAGCACTTTCCCCCTTCTGTCCTGATGAGGCTTCCTGGGTTATTCATTTAATTTCTTAATTGCTCCATGTTGAGAGATGTTTACTCAGAGAGGAATGAAGGCAGGTGACTAAAGAACTCAAGAATACGCAGACAGGAATATGACTCCATGCTGAGATTCCCGGGCTGGTAGCTAGGGTTAGGGCTTGGTTAGGGAGGCAAAGGCACTATGTCACCTCTGTTCTTCCTTAGGCGAAAGCGAGATGGTGCCAAAGGAGCTGTCCCACTGGGTCTGGTTGCACACACTGTAATCCCAGAACACGGGAGACTAAGGAATGAGGATTAAAACCTAGCAGATGTATATCCTTTTAATCCCAGCACTCGGGATGCAGAGGCAGGCAGATCTCTAAGTTCAAAGCCAGCCTGGTCTACAGATTGAGTTCCAGGACAGCCAGAGCTACACAGAAAAAAAAAAAAAACCCTGTCTTGAAAAACAAACAAGCAACACCCCCTTCAAAAAAATAAAAATAATAATAATAAAAAACCAAATAGCAAAACAAAACAAAAACTCTAGGGGTCAGCATGGGCTACATAGCAAGCTCATATCTAGAAAAATAGTGAACAAATCCATGGCCTTCCCTGAAGTGGAAACCAGGGTCCTGATCAGGAAAAATGAGCTCCACAGGGGCCTCATATGCCACCAAGGACTCTGAGTCCACACTCCAGCCCGACTCCCTCTTGAAGTTACAGCAAGATCTACCTGCTAAGGAAATGGAACGTTCTCCAAATTTTCATGTGGTTCACCTCTCACTCACGTATTGCTTTTTTTTTTTTTTTTTTAAATAACAAGAGAAGCCCATGGGCTTCAGACAGAGAGGAAACTGGCTTTGTGAAGTTAAAACTGGTCCTGTGGCTTCTAAGATCTTTTAATAGCTGGTTAATTCCACACTTAATTATTTTATAGGACAGACAGAAATGTGAATGTGTCCTTTCTTTACAGAGGTTCTGGGTGGCTGGGGACAAGTGCTCTGACCTCTGGTATCCCTACGAAGGTCCTGAGAGCATGCTGAGGGACAAGCCCTTCTAGACCTGCTGGTGACCCCGCCACCTGTTCTCCTTCAGAAGTCTCCGAAGACCGGCACTTCCCTTACAAGCCATCACTGCCCTCCTGATCTGAGCATCTCAATTTTGACCATTAATACTGAATTTAAAGATGTTTCAATGAAATGAATCACCCCCAAGGTTCTGAATACTAAACTGTCTCCGTGGTGGTACGATTTGGCTAATTTCCACAGATCATCTGCAGCTGGGAGCATCTCCAGCGAGCACCTGAGGCTTTCCCGGCAGACCACAGTGTAGAACAAGCCACACCGCAGTCACGGATTTTCAGCCACCAGCCTCAGTGTGGCTGTGAAATTAAGCTGCAGACAAGGTTTCCTGATTGCACACACTGCTCCGAGGCGGAGGCCATTCACACCTACCAGTGAGTCGAATTGCTCTCGCGGGCAGGCAAACAGGCGTCCATTAATGGTGAGCGTCGTAAATACTGAAACATCATTAGGTTTGAGCACCACCTTTTCTGTGAACATAAAAAGCATGAGATTGCCTATTAAATCCATCTGAGATTTGCTGCACTGCCCTAATCACGCCAACAAATTGCCAGCTCGGTGAATTACCGGAACACGCAACGCGCCTGCATAAAACATAGGGGTGAGCGGATCCACTGAATAAAAAAAAGACAGTGCTTTCAGATAGCTGCACGGTGCTCGGGATGCCATCGGAAATGACCACACAACAGGAGTGTGAACACCCAAGGATCCATTTGCCCAGATCTACTCTGCAACAATAATTATTTATAAAATAATTTATAAAAGCCATTTAAATAGCAAGTTAGGTTTCTTGAAGGTAACAATGCCTGGCCCTTTGGAGAGAGAAAGAGCATTGCTAAAAACCTTGGTGGATGTTTCAGAGACCTCACATGGTTTTAGTTGCAAATATATATATATATATTTTAACTTGTTCCCAATTTGGAAGGTAACAGCATTAATTACCTTAAGCCCTTTTCTATATTTTACAAATTAGTTTATTGAATATATATTTAGAGCTTACTATGTACGAGACACTGGGAACGCATAAAGAAATGATGGAAAGATAAAATATAAATAAATGATAGAGAGAAATAAAGCATAAATCAAAAATTCCAGTCAACACAGAGGAATAATGAATGTGTGTATTGTGAGGTGTGTGTATGTGTGAGGTGTGTGTATGTGTGAAGTGTGTGTATATGTGTTGTGTGTGTGTGTGTGTGTGTGCGTGGCAGTGAGATGGGATAAGGGCCACAGAGAACAGCAGGGAAGGAGGTTAGACAGTATGTGGCAGGGGAGCAGCTAAGATTTTAGATGGGACATCAAGGGGCAGGCGACAACAGCACAGTATCATTTAGGCGAACACCCAGTTTACAGGGACACCTATGAGAAGACTGTGTGGTCATCCTGGGCCTGGACCAACTGGGACAAAAACAGAGGCGAGGTATTGAGAATGCACCATCCACTTTAAGACCCTGCATCACTGGAATCATCTACCTTCATATGAGGCAGAAATGCTCCACTCTGCTCCTAAAGGACCCCTCAAATGGTTATGAGGCCTCCCCTGAGGAATTCATACCCTGACTCCTTCCCACACCCTCTCAGTGCATTGTGGGTGACCACTGTCCAACCCTGCCGGCATGGGGTACAGGTGCTCATGTACTTCCTAACCCCTCCTGGCCTGGGAGTGACTCACGGACACAGAGTGTGTCTAAGTCACCCTTTTCTGTCATTGCTACATGCAATTGGTCCGGGCATTCGGGTGACACAAAATGACATTTCAGGTATGATATAATCAGGAACAAGGGAAGGGATTTTAGTCCCAGGTTGGGGAATGGTGAACTCCTCACACTATGAGGGAAGTTGGGCTCGCTGGCTCTAATGGATAAGGAGGAAACTATAGTTGCTTGAAAAGAATGAGCCCTCAAGTGCCCCAGATTCAGGTTTGCAGACACCCGGAGCCTTAGCTTGTCAAGCTCCATGCACCTTTCTCAAGGATCTTAGGCCCAGAGAGGTTATTATTATTATTATTATTATTATTATTATTATTATTATTATTTATGGTTTCCTAGGAAAGAGCCCCAGGCTGTCATATATGCCAGAGGTTACAGACACAGCTGCCTCCCATAAATCCCTTCTCTTCTTACTCTTTTCTGTGGGAAGCTATGAGACAAGAGATGTCAGACATCTGATCAATTCACCTCTTCCCACAATGTTTTTATTATTCTTGGGAGCTCATACTGTCTCTGCCATCCTTCCGGGTCAGCCACAAATGGCCTTGCTAACTTATGGTTAGCTAACAATGGTTCTGATTGGACAGGATGGCTTCTTTCACAAAAGCCCAAGATGCTAATCCAGGCTGTTACCTCCTCCGGAGTTCATCTTGACTATGATCAGGCCTTCCCCAGAGCCGAGTTTGTCAGCCACCGCACTGATGACTTCCTTCACTGAGGCAGCTACAGGCACCCGGATGGTGGTATAGGTATGGTCCATGCAGTAGACCTTAAACAAGACTTCAGAGATGGTTGACAAGGTGAGAAAATGGTCTCAGGCATTTAGAGAAAAGCATAAGCAATACAATAGTTAGATATCTGTGGTCAGGGCCTGAGAAGACGTGCTGCTCAGAAGCCCTGCTCTACTGATGACCAGTGTGTGTGTGTGTGTGTGTGTGTGTGTGTGTGTGTGTTACACCTTGCTCTGGGAATCCATAAGGTTCTCACAGCCTTCCCACCAGTTCTTCACAGAAATGATAATCTTGACAACCAAGCCCTGAGAGAACTCACACTCTTTTAAGAGATGGTGATAACTGTGGAGAGGCAGTGCCAGTCAGGTGATGACAAGCATCTCAGTTCTGTCTGGGTACCAGACTCTAAGAACATAACTTATCAGGAGACCAAGGGGGCACATCCAAGAGCCAAGAACAGGGCTTTTTTGTTTTGTTTTGTTTTTGTTTTGTGGTAGTGGTGGTTTCAAGGTAATGATATCTAGGAGCAGATGTTAGCAGATGTTAGCCTGACTATAAAATTCCCACACAAGAGATTGCTCACCCTCATCAGAGCCACGAATCGGCTGACGCTTCTGGGCCCTCTCGTCACCTGTGTTGAACTGCTGCAAAAGGACCTTGTGCTGTAAAAATAATAACCGCAAGTGACGTACGGCAGAGCGAGTGACTAACATTCCCTAACAACTAAGAGAAGAGAAGACGTGTCTGAGAAGCAATTAGAGCCACAGAATGAAGCAAATAGATTTTATGTGTACAGAGGAGACATCACTCCAATATACTGCAATCCGGGGCTTCATTATAATGCTGGATATATGCTCATAATGCTACAGATAGAGCCGGGCTCCGAAGACCCCTTACCTTCTTCTGTGGCGCTTTCGCATCTTCTGAGCTACAAGAAGCAGAGAAAGCACACTCTTGAGTACCATTGCTGCTGATCTTTTAGGTTGCTTCATTTGTACATCACTGTAATCTTGTGTTAAGCAGTGAAGTCACACAGTCCCTCTGGGCAGCAATGGGAGACATCCCATTCTAACAGGAAGAGGCCAAAATGCATGGAGGTGGCCAAACCACTAGCTCTTGTCACAGGCAGATTCTGAGCAGACCCGAGGTTAACTGCTCCGCCTTCTGGCTTTATAAGTTAAACTCCTAACTTACTCACTCTCCAGTATTCAATCTAACAGTTCGCTAACAGCAAATATTTTCAATTAACAGCTTTAGCAGCAGAGAGTGAATTTCCCATCGAGGTAAATGTCTTCAAATACCCAAATGCCCACGGACTATTTTATTGCTGGGTGGTCTAAGGGGCCCATGTGTCAAAGGACAGGCTCCTTTCCCATAGCCTGCTAGCAAAGAAGGCATCCAACCCTCGTCCAGCCTCATTGCCACCTGTGCCTGGGGCCCATGACACAAATCAGAACACTGTGGCTAATGATAGACCAGCCTTAGCCATTTTTTGCAGGCGAAGACTTTTTTGGAAGATGTTCTAATCATGAGGCTGGCACTCACTTGGGGAAAGTACACCCCAGAGCAAAGCCCCTCCTTACATTTGTTTGACGATCTTCTCCAACTCTGGCAGCTGCTCCTTGAAGGCAGCCATCATCCGGGCATCATCTGAGACAGACACATAGAACTCCTGTAATCGGCAAAGGGCACAGGATCTTAGCGACAATGGAACGGAGCACGGTTCTCTAGAGCGACAGAGACACACGCCTAGGCCATGATGTTGCTAGCACCCCCAGACTATATAGCTTCATGGCGAGAAGAGGAGAGAAGGGGGAGGAGGGAGGGAGAGAAGTCAATATTGACATTGGAAATTGTTAAAGAGAAAAAAAGGTCCTGGAAACAGATAATGGTGATGAAATGACTATCAATGGATTATATATCTTAAAATGGCCAAAATAATAAATTCTATGTTATTTACATTTTACCATAACAAAAATTAAAACAATAAACCGCAAGAGAACTTAGATGGCATTGTGCCAAAGAGCACAAAGGGCGGCGTTTTGGAATAGACCACTTTACAATCTACACTTTAAAAGCATTTTTTTTGTTGTTCTTTTATCTCCAGAGAATTTTAATATTTATTTTTTTCTTTTCTTTTTTTCCCTCAATACAGGGTTTCTCTGTGTAGCCCTGGATGTCCTGAAACTCACTCTGTAGACCAGGCTGGTCTCAAACTCACTGAGATCCACCTGCCTCTGCCTCTCTGACTGCTGGGATGAAAAGCATGTGCCACCACTGTCCAACTTAATATTTATCTTTGATATTACAGTAGTATGCTGTTTACATAATATACCATCAGTGTGGTTGTTAATGGCGCAAATGCAGATGCAGTCCTCCACACTGTGGCTTGTGCCACCATCCCAGCTGATGTTCTTGCAGCTGTGCTGACCACCTAGTGGCAATAGCAGCACCCATCCCCTGTGTCTCTCAGGAGCAGTGGTCTCCATGGCCGGCCATGACAACCATGCTAGTTACAGGGAGGGGCCCCAAGTCAGCATAATTCTTATTTTCAAAATTCTAACCCTTGAATGATGCCCCTTCAGAGTTGACTTTCCCTGATGCTAGATCAAAGAAGGCGCAAGTCAAAAGGAGGCACAGTTCTTTTGGGAAATTCATTTTAGAGTAAACCGACTAGAAATCTTGAAACAGAACCGCACAGTCTTCTCCTTGCACCGGAGTATTCCTGGAGAGTTCTGGAAGGGAGTGAGAGTACCGTTGTTCCCCTTAACTTGGGAGAGTCATGTCCCGCTGTGTCAGTTACCTGTCACCAACTACAGTCTGGGAATACTACATGGAGAATCCCAGGAGTACAAAATTCATAAAATTTAAATACTTTGATTACGATATAGGTAGTATTTTCCTATGGGTTACTATCGTTTACCTCTTTGTGTGCTGAGTTGAGAAACTTCATCCTGGGTAGATATGCACAGGTCTCTGCCAATGGCTACAGGGGAACTACTTAAGCTAGGGTTAAAACCCAAAGCCCATGCCGCAGTGAGCCACAGGAAAGAAAGACAGCTGAGCAAGAAGAATTGGCCAAGGAAGTCCATTCAGGACTGCCCCCTGGCTGCCCTGCACAGTTCAGTTCCTCATGAAGTCAACCTGCTTCTTAGAAGCCAGCCTCACCTGCCATTTGTCCGAGCAATCTTACGTCTAAGAAAGGAATTAACAGGACAGATCTACACAAAAATGTTTGTTGTGCAATCATTCCAGGTGGGATAAAAAGGAAGAATATGGGCACAGATAAATACATTTGTGGATAGATACTGCCTGATCATCAGAACTTTCTATTACAAAGATCACACTGACATGGAAAAATCTTTACAGAGCTAAGTAGAAAAGGCAGCCTGCAAAATGCTGGATACATGTGATTACATGTCTTTGATACACACGAAGAGAACAAGCGCAGACGATAACACATTGCAATGTTACCGCTTGCTAAAATAGAATGGCCGAATAGTGGATGATGTTTTTGTTGTTGTTGTTGTTGTTTTGGTTTTTTGTTTGTTTGTTTGTTTTATCAAAGTACCTCTCTGGCAGCGAACACGCTAACAAAGTCGAGAGCTGGCAATCCCAGCATCTCTATAGTGTTTGCTGTATAACCCTGTGTTACGAGACAGGAGAATATTCTTGGAATGAATGACCGCCCACGTACCTCCAGGAAAGCCATGGCCACATCGTCTTCTTGGAGGAGGTCCCCATACATGGCAGCCCACTGCAGAACCAATCGGATGACCCGCCTCTTGTTGTTGAGGGCATAGTCCATTCTTTCCTGTTCCGTACCTTGAGAAGGCTGTGCGTGGTAAGTACCAAGGAGTCAAGGAAACCACAGACAAGAGCTACTTCCCACGCAGTTCCGAGCGCTACTTGCAATGCAGAGAATGACAAACCCCAGCTGCAGATGGCTGCCATCTCCCCACGGGTCCTCAAGGAGCCCCCCATCATAGGGTCTGAAGCACACACATACACACTCTTGGGAGCTCCTGCTCACTTTTCCCCTGATAGCTGACGGAGGAGTTAGACTATAGACTACATAGACTAATGTGTTGACAAAGATTCCTGTCGGCTCTAGTTTCAGCTCCTTTCCCCCTGCTTGCCCTCTATCCTGCCCTTCACCTCTCAGGATAGTAATGGGATTTCCCATAGCTTATTTCTGGGTACTTTGCTTTATCCCATTGGGCCCCATAATTGTACCTACATCTTTAGGATCCCCTTCTTTACATGAATTTCAATTTAACTTTGCTGGGCGGGTACCCTGTCCTGCCAGGACCATGTTCATACGAACAAGCAAGGTGGAAGTAGAGACTCTCCCTCGGTCTCAGGGAGAGAACACCTTTATATTATCAGTCTCTGATGAGGGCTCCAGCCCCTCCTGTTCCACACCTTCTATCACTTAGAGCCACACCCTACTTCATTGTCAACTTGTACACAAATGGCCAGCCCTCCAGTACAAGCCCTATGAGGCTTGGGCGGATGCTGTTTGCCCTGTGTGCTATACCATGCCCAGTGCCATGACTTTCACCTCCAAGTTTGACTTATTCATCAATAGAACTCAACACTTTGTTGAGTGCCTACCACATGCCAAAAGTAAAGGACCAGCGCTGTCATTGACACCCCTGTGAGGACGATACAAGTATTTTACACAGATTTTTCCTTTTTTTAGTGATTTATAGTAGCTCATATCATCATCACCTAGTTCATAAAACTTAGAATTTATAGTTTATGCCATAAACTACACAAAAAGGACCCTGGTGGAGCTCTATTTTACCACCTGTGAAGAAACCGTTGTTTCCTTTCTCAGAGAGAGCAAAGCAACACAAAAGGAACAGAAAAGACTAATGATGGCCTAGTGAGAGGGCACAGCTGGTTTGAAGTCCAAGGCTCTCAACTCCAGATACTTTTGTTCCCCCTGAAGCACATTCCTGAGTCTCGCCCCCACCCTAGCTGATGGCCAGGGCTTAAAAGGCAGCACCTTGCTGCAGTCCGGAGTGGAACCAGAAAGGGCCTTTCGGAGAGAACCATAAATAATCATGATCAAGGGGAATGACAGGACCTTAAAGCAAAGGTTTACTGCATGTAAATGGGTTGCAAAATGGCTTTCATAAATTGAGCACGAGATTCATAAAAAAGAAAATTGCTCAAGCTGTATTGCTACAATTCTCTCTGAGCTTACAATAAAAAGAGGGAAGACAGATCACTTTATGCGAAAATTATTTCTTTTCTGATTAACCCTTTGGTCTCTTGAATATATGTATATATATATATATACATATACACACACACACACACACATATATATATATATACATAAATATGCATAACTCGGTGTGGGAGGGTCCACCTGTATTTCTGTGCTTTGATTGGTTAAATAAAGACCTGCCTGGCTTATAGTTAGGTCAACCCTTAGGTGGGCGGAGTAGACAGAACGGAAGTTCTGAGAGGAGAAGAAGGAAGGGAGGAGAAGCCCCAAGCCACCATCGCAGATGGATGCAGGTTAGACCTTTCCGGTAAGTCACCACGTGGTGACTTACCAGAAAGGTCTAACCTGCATCCATCTGCAATGGTGGCTTGGGGCTTCTGCTCACTTCCTTCTTCTCCTCTCAGAACTTCCATTCTGTCTACTCCGCCCACCTAAGGGTTGACCTAACTATAAGCCAGGCAGGTCTTTATTTAACCAATCAAAGCACAGAAATACAGGTGGACCCTCCCACAACTCGGATTTTCTTTCTTAAGAATTACAGTGCTGGTTATAAAGTTGTATGGCCACCATGTACGGCAGACATCAGCACTGTTGGGATAGACTGATGAAACTTGGAAACTGGTTGGCTCAGCAGAGGCTGAGAATCTCGACTGGTGTCCTTTGGTTCCCACTGTCTACTGCTTTGATTTGGAGTGAGTCACCGGGAACTGGACTTTCGTTTGTTCACCTGCGGGATGAGGTGAGACAACTTCAGCCTCTCTTCATATATATTTAATGACACCAGCGTGAGGCTGATCCAAAGAGGATGAGGGACCACAAACTAATAAGAGCATAACACGGTCTCTTTTGCTTAATTTTAACAGTAACCTGTGTGTCGTGTGGTGCTAGTTTTGATGTGGTATGCTCCCACCAAGATTCAAGTCTAGGCTGTAATTCTCTAATGCAACACCACCACAAGGTGATGTCTTTGAGGGACGTGAATGTCTTTGTTGAGAGACAGTATGATTTCTCAGGAATGGATTGGTTCTTTCTAGAGTTAATTATTGTGAAGCATGTGAGCGCCTTCCTTGGCTCTCTTTTTACAATTCTGCCATTTGCCCTTCTGCTTAGCGCGGGATGATGCCTTCGGCAGACACTGAGCAGATGTGGAACCTCCAGCCTCCAGAACTGGAAGCTACCACATCTCTTTTCTTTGTAACTGCCCCAGTGTCTGGTGTTCTAGGGCACAGGCGAAACGCATCTCATTCAAGAGGTATGAAAACTCGGCTTAGACCAGGCTTTGGAAAACTCTATTTTAAAATTTCATCTTTGGAGTGAGTAGGATAAAGTAAGAATGGTTAAGTATGGGGTTTGGTAAGTATGAGGTAGTAAAATTGTGAAATCCAATAGCGTGGGTTTTAAAGCCCCTGCTATGCCAGGCTGACACTGAGCTCGCTCTCTGCGTCAGCTATCTCGACTTCAGGCTGTCCCCACAGTGTCTGTACTTCACTCTCCCTCAACCCAGGCTTCTCTCTATCCACTTTGCTAGACCTGAGTGATATCGCCTACGGAGAACATCTTTCTTAAGGCCCTACACTGTGAAAATGTGCATATATTCTTGAACGTGTCATTTCACCTTTAAAAGAATGTCACACTGTGTCCTGACTGATCAGAGTCTTTAAAAAGATTTCATTATACACGCGGTATGATTTCAAATCACTCGAAGATGGTGACCTCATACAAAGGGAAATGGAAGCGACTACGGAGCTGATGTACGGAATGGGAGATCTGTCTATTTCCTATCCTATCGCTATTGCTAGGTTACAAATCATACCTGGCTTTACATGGGTTCTGGGGACCTGAGCTCCATCCTCCTGTGTGCACAGTAGTCATTTTGGTAATTGAGTCATCTCCCCAGGCCCTGGAATCTCTTTCCTAAGGGACACAGAGAAGGCTTCATAGGTAATAAACTAGTGGTTTCTGTTCATTCCCACAAAAATCTACCCCAAATTTGAGAAGCGTTGATGGCCTGGAAGAAAATATTGTTTAAATGGCCAAACTTGTCACTTATACGCAGCTGGTTTCAGATGGGGCAGGTATTAGAGTTTCCATAGCCTTTTGATAGCAATTCCTTCAACTGTCAAGAGGCAGAGCAAGATTAAATGATTTTCCAGAATTTAACAGTGAAACTCTTAGGGCTAGGACTCCCAGACATCCTTCCGATAGTCTTTCCCCAGAGCGTGCCATGTTCTATTTCATGTGATATTCATTTCCTTAGCAAACGTGTGCTATGTAGTAGATTTAAGTCTGTTGAGCATCAGGACAATTCACTGGAGATGGAGAGAAATGTACCCAAATTCTCAAAGCATGCCCAGAACATACAAAAAATAAAAGTACAAGTGCTACTGCTTGCTTGGGTAAACTGAGTCAGGGAGGCAGGAGCTGCTAGTGTCTGAACTAACATGTGCACTGTGTTCATTGCTGTCAGTGTCGCCATGACTAACCCAACTCTGTCACATCTACCAGCCATTCCAGTTCTGGCCTCAGCCTTCTCTCTAAAGGGGAGTGCGCTGCAGGCAGGAGCACCTAGTCGGAACCCTTAAGAGCTGGGTCCAGGTTTTAAAGACACAGTGGATCTCTACAATTACTATTTGGGGACTAGACCCAAAAGAGACTTCAAAACGCTGGCTGGTTAACTATCTTAAGTCATTACACCGTTTGGAAATGCCATCACAGAATGTACTTTCCCCCAAAAAATTTACTTCAAAAATATTACAGCTTCTCCAGACTTTTATCCAAATGACCCACACTCTTTCTCCGTGAAGATGTCAAACACAGCTCACGGAGCTGTTTCTAAATCAGTTCACAGTGATTTCAATGCCACCAGGTACAGGAAGTCCACACAGATGTCAAAACATCTGGCACAGCTCTTAAACGGGAGCTTTCAGTATCGGTTGCTGAATCTACAAGACGACAAGCAAGCCCTCAGGGCGGCTGTCTCCATGGGAGAGGACCAGCTGCTTCGGCACCCTGTCCAAGGGCTGCGGAGAGACCGGGTGTGTGTTCAGGGTTGAGAATGGAAGGGGTGGAGGCCGGAAGGCAGGCCACACTCTTTTTACTCTTCCCAACAGCAGCCTTGATGTTCCATTGAGTCATTTTCCTCATGCCGGCTCTGCCGTTCAAACACTGTAATTATTTCATATATTTTTACCTAGTTATTATCTTACTCACCACAGGCACCTGTAATTTTTCTGTATTTTTTTAACTGCTCATTTACTTATTCTTAATTCAGCTAATAATGGTGCCATGTATTAAAATTATCACAGGGAAAGTAAGTGAAAACCTCCTAGGATGTGGAGACAGCAGATTCATTACAGCCTACAACAGGGAATAAAATATTATGTATACTTTTTGCAGTAAGTACATGCTAATTATGCAGCTATTTATAAAACACTTATCAACATTCAGACTGATACTCTTCAATGTTGTTGTTTTCGAAAACCCTGCTTTGCATACGAGATCTTCGCTTGCAACTTGAAAACAAACTTTGGGGGTCATCTGCCCACCGAGGCGGCAAAGCTTTAGCCGTCCTTACCCAATGCCAAACTCCTCTCACGATGGCGCACTCGCCGTGGCGGTATTTAATGGGATGCCAAGGTTCACGATGTGCTTTCACACACAGAGCCCCGTTTGATCTTCACAACCCGCCGGAGAGTGGGGAGGGCAAGTTAATTACCCCTATTATACAGAGGGTCTCCCCGAGGTGAGGCATAATTGCCCGTGTGGTTTGGAAGCCATAGATCTTCCGCATGACCTTCTGGCTTCAGAACACTTGCTCTTCCCTCTCTGACCTGGGAACCTGGGGAGCAGCTCAGCACTCTGGCCACTGTCCTCTCCTCGGATGGGTGCTCAGGCTCTGGAATGGGATGGCCTAGGTTCACAAGTAAGCTGTCTGCACAGAGCCTTCAGATGCTCTTCGGTTAGCTTCAAAGCCAAGGGTAAGACGTCAGGCTTACTTCTGCAGCAGATGGAGTGTTTAGCAGACCTTAGCTATGGTACTTCTCGCTGCCCCGCGTTTGGACCAACTATAATCCGTGACCCTGTTCAGACCAATCCACATTGCTCCTGTGTTTACGTGCAGCTGTTAACTCCAGGCTTCCAGAAGCATCTACGGTGCTGTCAATACCTTTACACATCTCTCATTTTCTTGCTTAGACTAGTTTTCCTTGGTTGATTTTCAGAATTTCTGCCTTTAGGAGCCCCCGCCTCTTAGGATTCTCCTTTCAGGTTTCAAAGGCAGGGCCTGCACTGACTTCCGGGTGTGTCACTGTCAGGGTTCACACTTTCTGTTAACACTGGGTGTGACTGGGAGCAGTTTGTAAACTGCCTAATCTCAGCTCTCCTGCCGGAAGAAGCAAGCTGAAGAGGCCACACCCCACAATTCTGATGAGAGCTGAGAAGCGTCTTTGAGGAACTTTGCTGCTTCTCTGCCAAGAGGGTTGTTTCCTACAAATCAAGGTGTCAGGTTCAGACCAGCAACTCAACATTTCCTTACCAGGAAGAAACCCTCAAACTGCACAACTGCCGAGGGGATAGACAGACAAACTTTTTCCAGAATTAAGTAGGGGTTATAATATATTCGGCTTCCAGGAAATTGAAGTTGACAATTTTTCCATTTAGAAATTTAAAGAGGGGCTGGGGAGATGGATGAGAACTTAAGAACACCTAACTGCTCCTCCAGGGAACCCAAGTTCAGCTCCAGGCACCCACACTGGGCAGTTCACAACAGCCTGGGACCTCAGCTCCAGGGGTATCCAATGCCTTTGACCTCCATGGGTACCCCACACTTATTTGTCTTTACCCATATGCAGACACACAGATGCACATAATTAAAAATAATAAAAATCAGTCTTAAAAAATAAATCTAAAGCATGTCCCTGAAAGCTCACTTCATCTACAGACTATGAACGTAACTGTTTATTAATCTTCTGTCTACAACAGAAACAAGTTTTGATATTCATTCCCATTGAGAGCCCCAGCCAATTCATAAAAACAACATTTCCTGGTCAGGTTTACAGAGCCATGACTGACAGGGACACTGTCTTCTCAGAGCAAGACCCTGTTATGTTTGTTTCTGTATAGGAACAAGATACATAAAAGACAGTTTTAGCTATAACTTAGTAGCACATCTATATTCCATTTTCCTTTTTAATCTGGGAAACTAAATAAACTACTTTCATATCAAAGGCATAAAATTTGTCCTGATACTCAGCCAAAGAAAATTAGTATGCTAATAGAAAATATTGAACTAAAATTACTGCTGTATTTAAAATTCTATATGTTTAAATATAACCCATTTATCACTTAGGATCCTTTTAGCTTCAGTCAGAATTCATCCTAAATAACAAAGACTGGTATTCACTGATATTAAAAAAAAATACTATTGGCAGGATAAGTTCCAGACTGGTCCAAATGCTGACGATGCCATCACAGCCCCCATCTTTGTGACTGCAGACTCATCTCAGGTTTATCCCTGAGTTCTTCACTTTCCTTACCACCCCCAGATGGTTAGTCCTAGAAACTGCTTTTATAGGCTCCCTATTCTCTGTCTTAAATATTTCCGATGTTTTTGCCCAGAAACCCAAGAAGCCTCTATCTGAATTTTCACTGGCCCAGTCTACATGGGGGCCTCGAGATTGTTTGCAAGGGCAGCCAAGCACTAAGCATGCCAGCCTGGTCTCAGTGATGGCTTGCATACAGGTGAGGCAACTGGAACACAGACTACAAACAGCTACGCCCCTGTAAGATGCTCCTCCTGGCAGTAGATTCAGACTCTCCAGTGTTTTCTTGGTCCTCCAGGCCTCAATCACTCTTTTTTTTTTTTTTCGAGACAGGGTTTCTCTGTGGCTTTGGAGCCTGTCCTGGAACTAGCTCTTGTAGCCCAGGCTGGTCTCGAACTCACAGAGATCCGCCTGCCTCTGCCTCCCGAGTGCTGGGATTAAAGGCGTGTGCCACCACTGCCCGGCGCCTCAATCACTCTTATATGTCAAATGAGATAAGCAATACATCATTTCTTGTGGCCTCATGTTTGGGGTATGGGTACTGGAAAAGCAAACAATACGAAAACACTCAACATCGTGGCACTAGTCATCAAATTCCAAGTAGAGTTAACTCGTAGCGATCATCCACTGGGCTGAGGGCTATGGTAGAGTTTAATCTCAAGGCAGAAAATGAAGACACCAGGAGAGCAATTTGGGAAGAAGAAGAAGAAGAAGAAGAAGAAGAAGAAGAAGAAGAAGAGGAAGAGGAAGAGGAAGAGGAAGAGGAAGAGGAAGAGGAAGAGGAAGAAGAAGAAGAAGAAGAGGAAGAGGAAGAGGAAGAGGAAGAGGAAGAGGAAGAGGAAGAGGAAGAAGAAGAAGAAGAAGAAGAAGAAGAAGAAGAAGAAGAAGAAGAAGAAAGAAGAAAAAGAAGCAGCAGCCCAAACACTGTAAACAAAACATATCTCCTCCCTTTCCTTCCCTTCCTTTTCCCAAATCTTGGCATGTTTTTTCATAAAACTATTAACAGTAGAAAGATGTCAGGTGGATTTTTCTCTTGCTCTTTCCATGGCAACTGAAAAGCTTTCTGGGGACAGTGTTGTGAAAATGGCAACAACTGTTTATATTCAGAAGGATGCCCCATGGCCTGGAAAGAGATTCATAAAATCCTCTCGTAGTGAAAAAGTATATGAAATGGTAACATGGTCCCATTCATGTGTTTACAGCTATTTATCAGGCTGGGGAGATGGCCAAGCTGGGAAACCCTTGTATAAGCGTGAGGATGTAAAGTCGACACCTAGCACCTGCCTAAAAGAGCCAGGCATGGGGATGTGTGCTTGTAAGCTCAGAGCTGGAAGGTATGGACAGGTGGATCCCTAGGGCTCGCAGACTCACAGACGAGCCAGCCTAGCCTAATGACCTAGCCCAGTGTCCTAGAGAGAGATCCTGCTTCAAAAACCAGCATGGATGGGTCCTGAGTAAAAGCATTTAAGACTAACTTCTGGCCTTCACATATATACATGTGCACGTATGCCCTTGTGTGCGTGAAGGCACACACACAGAGGAGTGGGAGACAGAATAAGAATTTCCTTAAAAGTATTTATCTACATGTATTAAAAAAGGATGACAAGAATACACACCGAAATGTTAGTCATAGTTCTACCTGGGAAATAATAAGGTTTTATATACGGGCAGCTTTAATTTTCTTTTTAAACTAAAGGAAAATTGAATTGAATTTTAAATGCAGATTTCTCAAAAGATTTAAAAAGCTGGAGATGAAAAGTATAGAAGTGAACAAATATGATTTTAAGAGTCATTATAAAGTACTTGTATTCATCAGGTCAAATCATGTCCAAAGTGTACCTAATGAATAGAGTCTCTCTCATTAGCACATAAAAGGGCTGATATATTAATGTTAAACTGAGTTCCACCACCTTTTTTTTTCCATGTTAAAAGCAAAACTGGAAGAGACACACAATGTGGATTAAGGACAGAAATAGGTGTCAGTGGCTCGGGCTCGAATCTTTTCTGTGCTGGTAATTACCTTTCTCAGAGCAAATCATAATTTTTCATTATCCTCGTTTATTGATTTGGAAAAAGAACGGGGAAAAAATACTGAGTCTGCTTTGCAGAGCTGCTGTGAAAAGTCGGGGATGTCAAGCACTTTGAAAACACTCTGTACTTTACCAAACCCACCAAGTCACAAAATGTGCTTAAGTATCCACCGTCTCTGTGTCTGTGCTAAGAACGAGGGGTTCAACAGACTTACCTGACTGCTTATTCAGCATCCCTGCTGCTTCTGGGGTGCAGCAAACATGTACACACACGCACGCACACACACACAATGCATACATGCATATACACATACATGCTGTTGTTGCTTTGCCTGATCATCAGCCATTTCTCCACTCACTCTGTCTTGTCAGGCTCCCTCTATAAGCCTATACAGGAAAGTCTTTCACCTCCCCTTGCCCAGATGCCTACGGATCGCCATGTCAAGCAGACCCTCATTCCCAAGGATGTGGGAAGGAGGCAAAGGATCTGTCACACCAGTAAGGCCTTATGTTCCTGCTTGCTCAAGCCCCTTCCTAAGGATCACTGGAATATCCCATTTGCCAAGTTACCCCATTATCTTCGATGGGTTCCTTTCTTCCTTAAGTCAGCCACAGTTGGTTTGTGTTGCTTGTAACCAGAAAAGTAGCTCACTTAAGGGCCCTATCCACGCCATCTCCTTGAGAGGAAAGGAGGGTCAAACTGTAATATACATGCCCTTGCAAATATATGACCTTGAGGATAGAGCCCCGCTCCTTTTCTTATTCTTGGCTTCCTGGGACATTATCTCTAGCCATCACAGAAAGTCCTCATTAGAATCTCCTGCCCCTCAGACATAAGGACGAAGCTTTTGCAGCCTAATGTGGTAGCCACTAACCTCATGCAGCCATGTAAACTTAAAACAAGGACAGTTCATCAAATCAAATTCAGTTTTGCGATCCCAGTTTAATGTAGTGGCCATTGAACTAACATAGACTGAACCGTGGTGACTAGACTATGTCGTGGCCCAGAGCCTCAGTCTCAATTCTCCCCACCCGCAAGGAAAACTCTTGGTTAGTTTATTAGAAAATCCCTGGGTTCTTTAGGGGAATATACATATGGGATCCCTATGGGCCTTACATATTCTAGAAACTATTAGAACTGAAAAGGCCTCTTCTTCCTCCTCCTTGCCTTTTTAAAGAATATTTTAAAGAGACCCAAGAACGGTTAGTATAGGTAGAAGTTCTATAAGACATTTTCTTTGTTTTAAGCAAGGCCCTTTGGTTTTACCCACTTAAAGCAAAGATAAGCCTCTATAAAATAAAATGCAATGCATTGTCAAGAAACGTTCTTTTTTTTTTTTTTTTTGAGACAGGGTTTC
This sequence comes from Dicrostonyx torquatus, assembly GCA_028555095.1. Taxonomy (NCBI): domain Eukaryota; kingdom Metazoa; phylum Chordata; class Mammalia; order Rodentia; family Cricetidae; genus Dicrostonyx; species Dicrostonyx torquatus. The sequence continues at coordinate 7,316,254 of JAQHUG010000090.1, read as the reverse complement.
TTCACATAACAGCCCTAGCTACTAGCTATCCTGGAACTCACTCTGTAGTTCAGACTGTCCTTGAACCCACAGAGAATTGCCTGCCTCTGCCTCCCAAGTGCTGGAATTAAAGGCGTGCACCATCACTGCCTGGCAAGAAATGTTTTTAAATTGCAATTAAAGGTTACAGAATCACTAAAAAAAATTTAAGTAAGCCTTTAAAGAAATCAATTATAGAGAAACCAAATGATAAATTCCAGAGGAGCCTTGGGGATACTACTCCACGTTTTGGGGGGAGGGGCTCTAAGGTCCACATTGGTGAAGGAATGCTAAGGCTAGCTCAACAGAATCTGGTACAGATAAGGTGATGGACAGATAAGAGTTCAAAGCTCTTAGAAGAGTGTCTGAAACTCGGAGCTGATCCAAACTCGAACGGGGAAGAGAATTTAAGTCCTTATAGAGCCCGGTGGGAAGAAGGGAGTCTGGAGGTACCAGGTAGTGTAAGTTACATCCTGTTAGTCTAACTTTCCCTAGTCTTCTGAGAAAGGAATTGGCTCCAGAAACGCAGGTCCCCATGGCTGCCTGTGTTTTTTACTTTCTTTCTTCTTCTCCTTGCCAGCACCATCGCCCCCACCCCTCTCTGCCTGGGCATGGCATGTGCCTTCCCTCCGGAGGTGCCCTTTTCAAAACAAGCCTGCATCACGAATGCTCTGAGTCCCTCTTGAAGGAAGAAGCTAAGAAATGAAGAGACAGGCACAAGCTTCGTGTAGGAGCTTTAAGTGAGAAAGACAGGGCTTGGGCCACCCGAACTCTCATGTTCTTTTGGTTTCTCTTGCTTTAGGCTTACTGGCATGCTAACCACTGAGAAAAAAATAAGGCACGCTCAGTAGTGGTTTTTATTTTCCTTCCAGCAAATCTCAAAGGTCTCATAATGATCACCACGTATAGAGAGAAGAGAGCATGAAGAGACCCTGAATATGTTAATTTTACTTTACAAAACTGAAGATGAGCCAGAAAGAATACATAATATAGGCAGGACTCATTAAGCTGTCATTACTTGGAAATATAGTTTCCAGGCAAATAAACATCCAAATCTCACTCTCGCAGCTCCCTCTGAGTGATGCATTCAACTCAAATCTCCCATCCTCACACATTCTGTTGACTTCAAAGAGAATTACGGGTGAGCAAGAAAATGAGAATGAGGTAGGACAATTATAATTCTGAAAAAGGCAAACATGGCAGCATTGATTGGCTTGCTCAAAAAAGAAATAAAGTGACAATCTCTTTGAATATATTTAATTGCTCAAGAAGGGCAAAGTGTTTTGGGGGGTCAAAGGTTTTTTTTGTGACTTTGGAAATAAAGCAGAATTGGAAAATAAACTTTCATGTCTCTTTCAAAATTGAGGGAAAACCCATTCACAAAATTCACTTCCTTTCTTCAGTTTAGCGTTTTGAATGCCTATGATGCCGAAGCTCACCAATTGGTTGGTTCACACCATTTTGGAAAAGTTGCCAAAAATCAAATGCAGTCTTTGATCTATCTAGCGGACTGTCCTTAGTCCTGTATCTTTGTTTTAAGACGACGTTATGTAATGGGGGTGGGGAATCAATCTCGGAAGAAACGTCAGCCTTGCCTTCCTGAGTGCACGGTTTAGGTCGGGTTCTTCTTTTCTGACATCTGGTTGAAGACTGAATGACATTTAAGGTTTTAAGCAGTAGTGAGATCTCTAAGGGACAGTTAGTCATGGAGGTACTGTCCTCTGGATAGATTAATGTCTCTCTCTGAGGGCAGGGCTGATACCTCAGGGAGCCAAGTGACGTCTCACTCTCTGGGACTGAGGTGTCACTGTCTGTTATGGAGTGAGGAACACACACTTTGTGTTTTGTCTCTCCTGCACGTGCCTGCCCACCCTTCTGTTTTTGTCGCTTAATGCCACAGGGCAAGGGCCTTGACAGATGCAGCTGCCTGGTCCTCAAGACTTCCATCTTCCAGAACTGTAAGCTATACCAACTTCGTTCATTATAAACATCCCAGTGTTGGGAATTTTGTTGGCACAATGGAAAATCAGACTGAGACACTGAGGTAAACTGGCTTATACTTCACACACTTAGTAGAACCCATAGACAACAAAAGGCAGATGCCCGTCTAACCGGGGGAAATGCTGGCATCTTAGAGTCTGATAAGAGGAAAAGGGAGAGCACTGCCGAAGCCATGACTTACCTTTAGGAGATGGAATGAGGCAACGCTGGGTACGTGTGGGGTGTTTCTGAGAGAGACACTTAAACCACAGCAAAAGGATATTGGGCCACCAGGGCAGGGCAAAGCTGGGCATTTGGCATAAAAACACAGTGCATCATAACGAAGTCGTTTAAAACCGAGTCTGGAAAGGTGAAAAGAGAAGAGATTATGTTCTTGTGGTCATCTCTAGGCAGCAAGGGGATCTATTTGCTTGTTATTGTTAGGGTTATTTAGGTATGTGTGTCTTTGGAGGGTGCCTTCTTCTGAAGTTAATGATGCAAACAAATCTTGAGATCAAAATTCTATTTCTTAGGACAGCGAAAGAAAATATTTACAAAATGTTAGCCTTGTATGAGCAGTTTTGGTTGCTTTAGCCACAAATAAATTTTTTTTTCTGTGCTGGGACCTTACAAACACTAAGCAACTCTATCATGAGCTATCACACCAATCTAATCTATGTGCCTAAATATCTATACATGTTATTGTATGTTGTATATTAAAGAATTGTATGTAACAGTAGCATAATGCTGAATTAATGCATAGCCATTTGTCTATTTTATACCACCTTTGTTGCAATATCTCTCTTCTTTTATCTTTGTTTTTACCTCCTTCCAGAAGGAGCAAGACAGGAGAGAGGAGGATAGGACCATGGGGAAATAGAGACAGTAGAAGCTCAGAACTGGAGGGCGGAGGGGCTCAGCCAAAACAGACATGATAAGGCCTGTGAGCTGTGCTGGAAATGGCCAAAGCCAGCCAGTGGATGAGAGCAGCGGCCTGCTCTGTGCCGGGTAAGAAGGAAAGGGTGAGGGAAGGAAGGCTTGTCTCAGGACAAGTTCTATTTACTTCATCGCCGACATAGTGCTTCTTTAGTGCAAGGATGACATTATCCAGGCGTTCTCAAAGGAAAAGCGTGTGTAGACAAACCTAAAAGCCCCGGAAGGAACTTTACTGAAACGCAGAAGCCAAGGCGTTTTTTTAATTAAAAGGGAAAAAAAGGAGCGGAATGGGTGGGGGTGGTGGACCTTTACCCGTCAAGACTTGTGAAACTTTCTGAGTAGAAAATGGGGGAAATGTGAAATTTTAAATTAGATTTCCAATCCAGTCTTTAGTGATATTATACCGCAGAGCCTGAATCTATGGTTAAGATTTAATCACTGTATGCTAAATCATTTTTGTATGTTGTAAAGTCAAGCTGCCAATCCCCAGAGTCACTGGGCATTCTACGCTGGCTCCTTATGCTCAGTCAGAGTCCAGGGAGAAGCTGTCTGGAGCTTATTTTTAATTACAGAAGAACACTGTTGGTCTGGCTTTAAGGAATGCTTGTCTTTTATGCCACCTTGAGGCCTGTGCTCTAGAGTTGTTTAAATTCTCTTTATTTGCTTATTTGTTCTTGTAGTGTGCGGGATCAAACCCACGCCTCTGCACACAATTGGCAAGTGCTCCAGCAATGAGCTACAGTCCCAGCCCCGCAGGACTTTCTGATTTGCCGAGGCAGGGAGTGGCCACGGGTTCCTGAAGGCTGAGGAGCTGGCCGCAGCATGACCAATCGCCCAGCATTCCCCCCCCACCCTATCCGTGCTTTGTGCTTTGTGTGTGTGTGTGTGTGTGTGTGTGTGTTAGGGTCTCTCTACATAGCTCAGGTTGTCCTGGAACTCACTAGATAGATCAGGCTGGCTTAGAACTCACAGAGACTTACCTGCCTCTGCCTCCCCAGTGCTGGGATTAAAGGCATGCGCCTCCACAACTGGCCTCACATTTCAATGTGGTCTTTCTCTCTATTCATGGACAGCAACTCTTGAAAATTTATTTCAAATAGCCATACCCTAGAAAAGGCTGTCCCAGTAATTTGCTGACTGATGCTGGTCACAGAAGTCAAAAGGCTCGGACGCTCACAGATCTTAAGTAGGAAGGAACACGGACGGTCTGGTACATCAGGAGGATGCACGGCCATAGCCAGCCGTGTTCATTTCCTTAGAGCATCCAGGCTCCACTGTACTCCCTACACTGTGAATCCATAAGGTCCTTCCTTCCCACTCTATCCACAGTTCATGACCTGAGCTGGGATTATTTTTTGTGTCTGCAGCAGTAATGGGGATTATTTATAAAAAACATCAGGGAAACTGCGGTGAACAAAGTATTATATTAAACAATGATGTTAGCCTCATCTCTAACGTCAGAAATTACATGCAATGTGGCAGCCATCAGTCACTGGTTCCTGGTATCCAACCTTTTTCTTTTCTTTTTCATCTAGGGGTGGAGGGGAGTGGCATGTTTCCACTAGGGCTCTACCACTGAGGTAAGTCCTCCGCCCATCCTTTCTTTACTGATCCCTATTCCTACCTCCCTAAGAGGAAACCAAAGAAGGGTACCTTTGTTTCCCTCAGTAGCACATGACAGATTCTTTCATTAGATATAAAGAGGCATAAAACCACAGCACACCACACCACACCATACTATACCACACCACACCACACCATACTATACCACACCACACCACACCATACTATAACACACCACACCACACAATACTACACCACACCACACCATACTATAACACACCACACCACACCACACTATAACACACCACACCACACCATACTATAACACACCACACCATACCACACTATAACACACCACACCACACAATACTATAACACACCACACCACACCACACTATAACACACCACACCACACCATACTATAACACACCACACCACACCATACTATAACACACCACACCATACTATAACACACCACACCACACCAT
>JAQHUG010000090.1:7294070-7305794 GCA_028555095.1 Dicrostonyx torquatus | reverse complement strand
ATACCCTCGACTGTATGTCTCTCTGCAGACAGATACCCTCGACTGTATGTCTCTCTGCAGACAGATACCCTCGACTGTATGTCTCTCTGCAGACATGGTTGTTGGCATGTTATTGAAGTCAAGGAGAACACCAGTCATAAATTTTACTTACAGGAACTGTCCTTTTAGCTCTGGTCGGCCTTGAAACGTGACCCCTTGAGAGATCAGCTTTCCATTCTTTAGGGAGCTGACTGTGTGGTGTATTGTTTGGTACTCAGTGAGTGACAGTTCATAAATGGCTTGCTACAAAAATGCACGGGTGCATTATTTTTGAATTATATAAGAAATTTGGACTGGATGACAGGACACAAATGAAAACTTGATAGGACACTAAAATAAATGTAAGACACACGGCGTCTTCTTTGATATCGCCTTTAGTTCGGCTTTTCATTCCACTGAGTGTATAAATTGGAAGGCGCCCTCAATAGAAGACTTAGAATAAACACAGGCTTTTGATTTCTCCTTTGTATATGCAAGAGGTAAACAGGGGCCCCAAGGGCATCTCTTGATCAGATGTTTTAAAGTTAAGGAGAATTTCCAGATAGCACAATTTTCCTGAGGCATGAGACAGTATTAAAGAATGTAGTCATCTGCAAAATCATTTAGCTAAAATAAAAATCTTGGAAATAGCGTGAACCCTCTCTCACACACACACAAATTGTTGTTGTCATTCTCCTCAGTAGGCTACAAAGATAACTATCAAAAAATGGGCAACAACAGAGATGAAAGAGCTGGGGCCATTGCACAGTGGAGAGTTCTTATCTAGCACCTATGAGACCCTGGGTTCTGTCCGCGGCACAAAAAGAGCAGATGACAGCAAAGATAATTAATAAGCAATAGAGGAATCTGGAAGGGAAGCTTAGAGTTCGGTAAGGGAAAGAACAGATTCTGACGCAGCTCTTTCTAAGGGCGCCCTCTTTAGGCTTCCAGCATTTACCACAGAGTGCTGAAGATTCGCCGTTTACCCAGCTATCACTCTCTCTGTCGTGCTTGGTACCAGCATGAGCACTGATATCAAAACATGCAGCTGTCCCGGTAGCATGCATGCACCTTCCCACACTCTGCTCTAGATTGCTGACAGCACCTTATAGTCACTGAAAGTAAATGTGATATAAAGAACTACCATTCTGTATTGTTTAAGGAACAACCGTAGTGGAGAACACGCGGACATGTCCAAATAAATCCCCCACTCTCTGAGTATTTGGGGACCCATGGAGCCAGGGACCCTACCACTCTGTTTTGCTACTGTAAGCTAGAAAGTGGGAGGAGCAGAAAGCTGGTCAGGCTGACCGTCCCTTTAAGGCAGCAGTTCTCAGCCTCCTGTGGGTCCCTTTGGGATGGGACGACCATTTTACAGTGGTCACATATCAGATATCCTACATCTCAGATACTTACATCATGATTCATAAAAGTAACAAAATTACAGTTACGAAGTAGTGGTGAAAACAGCTTTATGGCTGGGGGGGTCACCGCGACATGAGGACCTGTATCAAAGGGTCGCAGTGTTAGGAAGGCTGAGAACCACTGCTTCAAGGAATCATAGCGTTCTGAGTCCTTGAGCAAACCACTTGCCAACGAGAGCTGAAATGCCTCCGTCCCCTGCAGAGGGGGTTGTTGTGAGGAGTCGGCAAAATTTGCAAAACATATTGTACTTATTTAATAATACGTTTCTTCCTGTCTTCTCAACTGTGTTGACTTATCCAGAGGAAAACATCTGAGTCATAGGCTTTTAGTGGAAACAATAGAAACTCATCAGTTTTGGTGAGCGCTCTGATAAAGGGAACCCCACTTTCCTTGGCAACAAAGGAAAGCGCTCTTTCAACATATTATTTGGTGATGTTTCTTTAGCAAATAAACATTCATTTGCTTTTCTTATACGCAGATTGAAAATTAATCCCCACTTAAAAAACCCAGAAGCCCTGATTTCCTAGAGGCGCGTTTCTAAGTCTCTTGCCTCAGCACTCAATGTGGGTACGTTTATGACACAGTCTTAGGTAGGAAGCTACCGCAAGAGCTGATGCTGAACCCAGCTGCTCTGGGGACGACTCGCACTAAACGAGAAGCCTAAGAAATTGTGAAGTGAAATTCCTACTTGATGCTGGCGAGAATGAGGATGCGGGAGGCCAGTGAGATAGCAGACAGTTTCTATTGAGCAGCAGAACGCCATCCGTGATACTTAGTCGCTCTGATAACCAGGTGAAAACGCTTTCTGAGAAACCTCCCTAGGGTATTCAGATAGCACAGATTCTCATCACTGGGGCCTGTGCCCTGAGCTGCCTGGCAATGCCTACTTGCATTGTTCTCGCAGGGTCTTCTTTCTGAAGCTATTATGGCTGAACAGTGTGGAGGGAGAGGCTTCGGGGAAGGACGATATTCTCTCTGGCATTGCTCTACACAGCACCAAGCTCAATTCAGTGCCAGAAATGGATACATTATATGCCACAAGATGTGTGATTAGTCAATAGAGAGAAAAAACTCATACACACTGCCATCTTCCACAAAACGGGAGAACACGCTATTGTAGGCATGATACCATGTGAAAGGTTAATCATAGTCTGGCAATTACAGTGTTGGATGCAAACATACTTCTGCTGAGGCTGTGAGTTTCCTTGATTAGAAGCTCTGCTCCCCGCTGGGACCTTCTCCAGCACCAAGACATCTTGGTCATGTTCTTTAAGTCTGACTGTATTCGCCTCAACGTCCTGCAAACACAAATTATACCACATACAGATGCTGCCGTTCACTCAGACAATGACAGAAATTTCCAAAGCTTCAGAAACTCATTTGGCGCTTGTGATGTTAATTGTCACGTCTACAAATTAAGCCATTTTCAAAGTCAAGGGCTGGAACAGTCAGAGGGAGGACCAGATGAGGTTTGAAGCATATGGTCTGAAAACTGCTTTTTACCCTAGTCTCAGAAAATCTCTGGAGGGGCCTGGTGTGGTGATGGGAAATCTCTGGGGAGGGCACGGAGGAGCAGGCTAACTGTGCACCAGAGGCGTTTGTTCTTCCTAGAAATATGTGGCAAACAGCACTGAGCTTCAGCAAAGTCTTTTTCTGGGATCCTTAGAAATGGCCCTTCTATCTAAATAAGCAACTGCTTTGTTTTGATTTTGACACATGTGGGATGTATGTGCGTCCATGTTCCTTAGTGTGCACTCCACCTGTGCAGGTGTACACGCAGAAGCCAGAGGTCCACCTATTCTTTGAGACAGAGTCGCTCACTGAACCTGGAGCTCTCTGACTCAACTAGACTGGCTGGCCAGCAAGCCCCAGGGGTCTGCCTGTCTCCTTCCCAGCTCCAGGGCTACAGATGCGCACTACTGTGCTTAGCTTCCTAGGTGAGTTCTGTGGATCCAAACTCAAGGCCCCAGCTTGTGCAGCAAACTGACTGAGTCATCTTCCGAAGCCCAAGCAACAGTTCTTTCAAAATCAAATGGAAATGCGATCCAAGCCCTTTTCAGTTGTTTTGAACAGCTTTATAAATGATGTCAGAGATAAAATGGTCCAAATATGACTCTCTCAAATAATTCTTTTTTTGCAGAGTGTAACCTCATGGGTATAAACGCCAGAGTTAGTCAAGTTTACCTAAACCTTAATATACTTTAAAATATTCACTCTGAAAATTTTACTACTTTTTCTTAATATTTTGCCTCCATTTTAAATGGCACTAGATAAGGATAAAATCAGATTCCTATGATACCTTCCCCTATATTATTCAAAGGTATAAATTTTATTAGTACTAGTTCATTATTCATCATCATCATCATTATTGTTTGTTGTATTGTTTGTTTTGGTTTTCAAGACATGGTTTCTCTGTGTTACCCTGGCTGTCCTGGAACTTGTTTTGTAGACCAGGCTGACCTCAAGCTCACAGAGAGCTGCCTACCTCTACCTCCTGAGTGCTGGGATTAACAGTGTGCACCACCACCGCCTGGCAAATGAATATACTTCGTTGGATCACTAGACAAGGCATTAATTTTCCATTGACAAGCACTCAGTAAATTAAGAGTCTGATGATAGGAGAATGGTTTGGAATTGGGAGGAGTCCTAACTCCCAATTAGGACCACACCAGGCCCCTCTAGGAGTCTAACGGACCATAGAGAAGACATGGGGCTGAGAGAAGTCGTCACTCTCCTGGACAGTAGGGTAGAAAAGGGCATTAAAAAGGAGGTAATCAAGACCAGTGAGAAACTTCTTATTCGACTTTGATATTTTGCTAAGGCAACTGCTATTATTGTCCATATATGGACCAGTATAGGCAGATGTAGAAGTATTTGATACAGAAAAATATTGGATGTCTGCTGCTGGTCTCCCGAATGTACACCAGCACACGGAGCAGGCCCGTGTCACAGCTAAGGCCCTTGTTCAAGCATCTCTTTGCCACAGTCCTGTGGGGTGGACAATCCACTTAAATCCTTTCTTCTTCAAGAAGGGGGAAAATAGGATATTCTTCTGCCAAGTGTGTCCTCTCAACTCACCCTCAAAATCCGGTTGAAATCTTCCTTGTCGACTCTTAAGAAGTGACAGTTATCTTCTCGGAGAACAATGGAGGCAGCTCGGGGGGCGTCATTCACAAGGGCTAACTTGCCAAAGTCATCTCCCTCGTGCAGGGTGCAGACCACACCCTGGGGAGAGGAGGACATTCAGGTAAAATGGGTCAAATACCCTCCTTCCTCACCCCCAAACACCCCCAAACACTGTGTATATAAATGGGCTGCATCTAGTATTACATAATTAAATTAAAATGGCTCAATTTTTCTTTCACAGAGTAAATACAGTCAATGAATGGCTCAGTGCAATAATTGAGAAAATTTATGATCAAAGATGAAATTATGTCTTTTCTACAAGTAGTAACAATGCCATGGTAAGTTTGATGGCAGCGACATTTGCTACTACTTAGAGACACACTGGCAAATGGAACACAATTAAGTTTCAAAAAGAAGAGGATATATATAGATATATACCTTGCCATAAATGACTACATTCACTGATCCTTTTAGAATAATGTACCAGGAGGTACCTTCTTCCCCCTGGTTAAACACTAGACACAAAAAGATAAAGAGACTTATGACAAGAATAGAAGCACATCAATATAAATTACAGCTTATCAAATCATCACTTTTAAGTCCCCAGAATTACGCATACATAAATACAAAAAAAATTACTGGCAAAATCCTAACTAATTCAGGTGGAATATTATTGTCTTTCTATAGAACATGAAAGGACAAGAGACAGTACGATTTGCTTTGCCCTGAAAGGCAGGTGTTTACTGGGTATCAATTTACCAACCATCCATTTCTTAATGGAATGCATGTTTCCCCCACAACTCATAAAGCATTGTGCCGTAGAAAATAGGTTTTAAAAGTGACCTGACCAGTAATGCGAAGTTTGAAAACATGCAAATCAGTGCTGTCGCGTGTTGATAAATATATACCTCCGCATATGCTTTCAATTGGTTAGATGATAACTAAGATATTCAGAGTAGGAACCCCCTGGGGGGATGAGAGAAGGGCAGACTGAAGGAAGGAGCATGAGGCAGCTGGAGTGGGCAGTTTCATCGTTTGGAAAAACATTTAAACTGTTGTAGAGACAGGAGTGCTTGATAAAAAAGAAAATATTTCAATAGTCTATGTTTTCATCCAAAACATAAATATTTCATAACACAGTGAAAACAACAAATAGATTTGAATGGAGGAATTAAAAGACAAGCAAAAAAGATTTAGATAAAAACGATTAGGAGGCAAAAAATTAAAAAAAAAACAGGAACGTGATTCTGAAAAGGCAAAGAAATCAGTTTTTTGCTGAAGGAGGTTACAGAGTTAGAAACAGGATTCCTAATGACCGAAAACAACATATTTCAAGATATGATTTTTCAAAATACATTTTGCGTCTATAATTCACATTTCCCATTTATTTTTAACTACTGTGATGTAGCTACCAAAGAGCAACACTTTCCTGGAAGTTTGTTTCATGGATGTCGATTAGCGCAGTGTTCTGTGTCACCGGGTTTAGGAAGTGTCTGTTTATACCTAGCTGTCATTTTCTCTTTGGCACAGAACCCATGAGAACCTTTGCCTCGCTGGTTTGTCTTCTGATTCTGCTACTGATTAGACAAGGGGGCATTTCCTGGCCTTAACCCCAGCTATGGGAGTAGGATTTTGTAGGACTAGTGGGAAGACCAGCTTCAGGAATACTGCTCGCCTCCCTTAGTACCAGAGTTTCTTGCCTTCAGGTGTGATCACAGGGCTGAATGACAGCTTGAATCTTAGAGAGATGCCCCATGTGATTGACACGGTGGAAGTATCTGAGGCAAAGAAATCCTCCTGGGCTTGGAGCCCATGGTGCAAAGTGAAGAAGACCACGAAACACAAGACTTTGACTGTAACAGGAAATTTCATAAGCCAAATTAGTTCTTTGAAAAATTAATTTAAACTTTTTTGTGACTGGCTTTTATGTAGCCCAGGCTGGTTTCAAATTTGCTATGTAGCTAGGGATGACCGTGAACTTCAAACCCTCCTACATCCATCTTCCAAGTGCTGGGATTATAGGCATGAGCCACCCTTCCAGTTCCATCTTCTGATCCTCTGGGGTGTATGCAGGGCTGGGGGTAGGAACCTAGGGACAGCTTTATACATGCTAGGCAAGTGCTCTGCTAACTGAATTATCCCCCAGTCCCAAATTAGTTCTTCCAAATCCACAAGTTGAAATGAAGTCACCATGGAAGCTACCAGAGACTTCATCCCACCCATTTTAGACACTGTTGAACCAGTGGGTAGAGAGCCAGGATGACCAGACAGGCAATTGGTACACGGATGGTTTTGGGAAACCACCAAACTTCAGATTAACGGATGCAGCTGGAATAGTCACAGGTCTAGAAAAGGATGAGTGACCTGTGCCATCCTTCCAGGTTGGGGCCAACAGGGAGAGTATGGCATTGACCTTAAGTAGCATATGGTGTGGCCGGGCCCAGGGCTTCATTAGGGCTCTCACTTACACACGGTTCCTCCTTTGGCATGAGACTCAAAGATGAGAACCCCCGCTAACTCCCGTTTCACCTAGAAGGAAAAGAAGGACTGTGGGAAGGCAAGGTAAAGGAGAGGGGACTTGTGTTTTGTGTGGGTGCCCATTAGCTGTTGTGCCCAGGCTCACCTCAAGCTGTCTCTCTCACTTGTTTATACAAACTCATGTCATCCAGAACTACTTTCACTAGACTTGCGGCTGGGATCTCAAGGTCTATACTAAAGCAATAGAAAAGCTTGTGACAAATTCCCACCAGACAGCCCCTTGATGACATTTATTTAAGTTGTGGGGTGCCAGCAGGCCACAGTGAACATGCATGAGAGTTTGTTGTCACCTTCCACTGTGTGGATTACTGGAATGGAGTTCGAACCTCAGGTCTGTACCTAACACCCACTCTGGGTCATTTCTTAGGCTCAGATACCGTGCTTTGTTGTTGGCCTGTGATTTTTTTTTAAATTTATTTGTGTGTGTGTGTGTGTGTGTGTGTATACAGTGTTTGTATGCCCATGTGTCACAGCTTGATTAAGAGATACTTACTGTGGTAGAAAGATGGGATAAGGCTTTGATATGAAGGAGCTCATCATAGATAATCTCTAGGTCATCTACAGTCCTCTGGCCAGGCCTACAAAGAAATACAATAACAAAACATGTTGTTGTACAAGATTCAAATAATGAAATGGATCCAGTGGTCAGTAACATGTTCAGGGGTTTGTTCTACATGGGAAGATGCTGACTGAGGGAGACATTGTGCCATAACAACCCCCAAGGTACCAGAAGTGGGAAGGGTATGGGAGGAGCTGCATGTACCCAGGCTCCCCTCTCTTCCAATCTCAGGGGACAAGCACCCCTACACGGTCATTGGTTAACTTACCTGGCACTTCATAGATAATTATAAGACTTTGCTTCTTATTACATCCTTCATCAACAATGATAAAACTTGCCTCTAACACGAGGGACACTTGGTTGATCACCTTGACAATGGATTCATATTCTCTGAACTCTGGTGTAGGATCTTAGCCTAACAAAAGGGCAACACTGCTGCTCTTACTGTTCCAGGTTACACACAATTTTCCTCCCAGAGGATTCCGATTCGGGATGATTTCTTACCCAACCCTAAGGAGCTATGTGCCTGGGATTTCTAAGAGAGGGAAAGGGAAGTACGCCCGTATATCTGAAACCCTGTTCTATGGACTACCACGGCCCACAAAGGGTTAATGATCTGTGTTACTAATTTTTTTAATGCCAAAACTTAGTACTATATTAAAGTCAGTAATATACTTCTGATGTATGGAGTAAGGGTTCATTTTTAGCATAAGAAGTTTGAATAAATTACTAACTGCTTTTTGTGTCTAAAATTATTTTGGAGCCACTAAGGGCATTCGATAACATTAATGATAAGAGATAAAATTAGTCAGTAATTTGGTTATTTTTATGTTCACTGCAATATAAGGAAGTCTGACTAACATGTTCTTGAAAGTTATGGCTAGGTTATTAATCCTGAAAAGGCTGGGAAGTTAGCAGAGGAAACGCGTGTGCACTGACACCCATCTGTGGGGCTGAATGAGAGTGGCCCCCACAGACTCATATATTTGAACTCCTGGTCTCCAGTGGGTATACCCATTCGGGAAGGGTTAAGAAGTGTGACTTTTTTGGAAGAGGTGTGTCACTAGGGGGGGGGGTTGAGGTTTTAAAAGTCCATGCCATTCCCAGTTAGCTTTCTCTGCCCTGTGGATCTGTTTCAACATGGGAGCTCTCAGTTACTGCATCAGGGTTATGCCTGCCTGCCTGCCTGCTGCCATGCTCCCCATCATGATGGTCCCGACTCTAACTCTCTGAAACTGTAAGCTCCAATAGACTCTTTTATTAATGTGTTGGTATGGTGCCACCATCCCTTTAACCTTCCATGGAAAAACCAGAGATGGTTCCTTCTTGAGAGATGCGAGCTTTATGAGATTTACGTGGAGCCATGGGTGTTAACGTACCGCCATAGTTAATCATGTAAGTGGAAAACAAAAGCCAGCAACATGCTTCCCAAACCTCAAACCAAAGTGAAACAAACTTCAGGTAGAGTATGGCGTTCCATCCAGTAATTTACATCTGGAACTTAAATCAGTTGTGGGGTGTTCGGAACTGCATTGTAAATACACTGAAATGGGGAGCTGGATTAAATGATTTTTTTAAAAAAAATATTTTATTATGATTTATTTAACTTTTTATTTTATGTCCATTGGTGTGAAGTTGTCAGATCCCCTGGAACAGGAATTACAGACAGTTGTGAGCTGCCATGTGGGTGCTGGGAATTGAACCCGGGTCCTCTGGAAGAGCAGTCAGTGCTCTTAACCGCTGAGCCATCTCTCCAGCCCCTGGATTAAATAATTTTGCAAACACATAATTGCACAAGGTAAGTGTCAGGCCTACTTGGAGATAGCTAGGGGAAGAACACATTAGAACTCACATATGACCTTCAGAAGGGCAGCTTTGTCATGAACAAAGGAATTCTACATCCTTGTTACCCAGAATCCAGGGAAGATGACCTGTTTATTAATCCTAACTGCACAAACATGAAATCAAGGACTTGGGAGATGCCAACCACATTCATTTCCTGCCAAGAATCATCACTGAAGAACACAATGGCACGCTGGTCTAGCGCTTAGCTGTGTCACCTAGGAAGTGCAGACCCTCAAAAGACGCTGAAGAGAAGCTGGGGCCCCGGGGATGCCAAAGGAGCCAAGCCCTCTTAGCAAGTGCCCAATCTACCACTTGACTTACATGTGGGGATTTTGTAACGAGTATCCTTGGGGATTTAAAAGTCAGTCAAGTCAGCCCCAGGCATCTACGGCCATAGAGGCAGTTGTGGGGGAAGCTCAGGTAGGCATAATAGGATTACAGCTCTTCAGCCCGAGGAGCGCAGTGCAGAGGCCCTGCTGTTTGGGCTTCTGGACTTCAGCTGTGACCGCACAGTTGTCCCTAGATGTTTGTCTAAAGCGAAGGGAATGACTGGACAGACTCACCTCCTAGGTGTGGATTGAGCTAAAGGTGGGGGGCGCAACCTCAAAAAGAAAGGGTTACAAGTATGAAATCAGTTCTGAACGCTCGGCTGATTCAATGTCGGAGTTAGGGGAGCAGACCTATGGGTGTTTAGGGATATGCGTGTAGTGACGATATGAAATCGCTGTTGCTTAATTCAGATTGCCCTTTTAAAGTTTAGAATTTTACATTTTATTTGAATTACTAAATTTAATACATTAAATTATTTAGATTTAAATATTGTCTTTAGAATTTACAAATATCATTACAGTAAAAAAACCAATCGCATTTCATCTATAGTTT
Source organism: Dicrostonyx torquatus (assembly GCA_028555095.1). Classification (NCBI taxonomy): domain Eukaryota; kingdom Metazoa; phylum Chordata; class Mammalia; order Rodentia; family Cricetidae; genus Dicrostonyx; species Dicrostonyx torquatus. The sequence goes on along the minus strand of JAQHUG010000090.1, from coordinate 7,295,401 downwards.
CAAACATGATGAACTGTCAGATCTTCAAAGAAATAAACTCAAAATCTGCCAATGTTGAGCCATCCCAATTACTCTTAGGATCTGTGTGGGAAGAGGTAAAAATGGTACCATTCAGGCTAGCTTTGAAACATGCTCTATTTTTTTAGTGTCATACACCAGGGACCTTCCTAAATTCTCTTCATCTCCACTGCTCTGTGTCGTTTCCGTCCGTCTGTCTGTCCCATCCCTCCTCCACCCCCTGCACCACCCCTTCTGGTCCTTTCCCATCTGTTCTTCACTGGGCTCTGCCCCCGAGGACCTGCTCTGTTCACTCTCCCTGGGGAGAGGCCCCAGCTCCCATCCGGTGCCCCAGGAGCTAACTCATCCCTAGGCAGCCTTCTCTCCTGACCTCAGGTGACTCCCTGGGTCACGCATCCCAGTTCCCAGTACTTCTTTAGCATCCACCGAGGCTCTTTGAAGCCTGGCCTTGATTTATGGCTCCAGATTCATCTGTCACCACTTGCTGTCAATCTTTCCCAATTGCTGTGCTGTCTGCTCCAGCCATCTGCACACCTCTGTATTTCCTCAAATACGCCATGCTTCATGTCCACAAGACTTCCTGCAGCTACCTTCTACCTAGGAAGCTTCTTTTTGTCTCAAGCCTCCGTTGGGCTCAACAACCTTTGTCCTTCCAAGACTGGATTGCTGTGGTAATTTACACCACTCTCTGAGGGGCACTGTTTGCTTAGCGCCTCCTAACTAGGCTCTTCTCAAGAGAAGTGCTGTCAAGAAGGCATCGTGCACTGGAATTGCGGTCTAACCTATGAACCCTCCAGTTGCCTAATAGTCTAGTGTCTTATTTCTGCGTCTGTAAGATGGGAATTCTGAATGGGACTGCAGTAAAGTTCACGTGAATAATGGCACACGAAGCACTGTATGCATAGGGACTACCGCGCAAAGGCAGGATGACGTTATTAACATCATTATAAGGGCCAGTTTTCATCACAGCTCACAGGATAGCGTTCTTGAAATTCCTGATGAATTTAGCGGCAATACCAGCAGAGCCAGGGTGCAGGTCTCGGACTGGGGCCTGAGGGAAGTGGGGGTTTCTGCTCTGTACTCATCCCACTGAGGTTAAGGAATACAAGTTGTCCACCGCATACTTCATTTTGATTTATGCTCTCACAAATAGTGACAACTGTCTTCTTTGTCTGTGGTTTACTCTCTGTCATTTCACATACTTGCAGACAGCTGACATCAGACATTATCAGACGGAAAATTCCATATGTAAACAATTTACAAATTTCAAATAGCTCATTGTAAATTATTCTGATTGCTTTACCTTTATTATA